>LR753943.1:66249-91249 GCA_902729485.2 Mus minutoides
GCCTGGTAAACACAGAAGTGGAAGCTCATAATCAGCTATTGGTTGGAACACATGACTCCCAAGGTAGGAGCTAGAGAAAGTACCCAAGGAGCGGAAGGGGTCTTCAACCCTCTAGGTGGAAGAATAACATGAACTAACTAGTTACCCCTGCGCTCATGTCTCTAGCTGCATATATGGAAGAAGATGGCCTAGTTGGCCAACATTGGGAGGAGAGGCCCCTTGGTCATACAGACTCTATATGCCCCAGTACAGGGGAACGCCAGGGCCATTACGTGGGAGGGGGTGGGTAGGGGAGCAGGGCGGGGATGCGGGAGGGTAAGGGAAAATTTCTGGATAACATGTGAAATGTAAATGAGGAAAATATCTAATAAAGAGGAAAAAAAAATAAATAAAAAAAAAAAGAAATATAGAAGTATGTACAGTATTATAAAAATAAGGCTTATGCCCACAGCACCAATGACACTCATGGAGGCCCATGCCCTGTTAGCCCTATCCCAGGGGTGAGAGTCATGTCATTCCACCCACACCAAGGCCATGCTGGACTCAGCAAAAGAGCTTAGAAAGTAATGATAGTCCTATTATATAAAAATATCAACTTTCTTAACTCAGGACTCCTCATCTGTGATGCTGTTCTCCTTTGTATAAAGCATTAATGCAGTTTTCTCCACATCATCTACATGGGACTGAAGTTGAGGAAACAGGAAACTGACATGACAGTGTTTGTTCCTCTACTTGCTATCACATTAAGTAACAGAGTCCTCTCTCTCTCTCTCTCTCTCTCTCTCTCTCTCTCTCTCTCTCTCTGACACAGGGGTCCCCTGCTATTTCCACTAGAACTACAGACATAAGCATACTGCCCTACAAGTGAAGTAAAATCTTAAAGCCTTCATAGTATCTGGCATTGGAGAAAGTATGCTATTCACTATACCATGACAAGTTACCTTTCTATTAAAAAAAGTTAACATATCTTTTAACCCTGATTCCCTGGAAGAATGTCAAATGTTCTTAACTACTGAGACATCTCCCCTGTCCTAAATGTGAATCAGTTTTCAGACCGAGCTCAATGAATAGATTGGCTGCTGAGTCATTAAGATGGAGGGCTTTGGCAGACAACAAAGGTGTGTTAACAATGATCTTTTCTAGTACCATGTCACAAAAATACCAGACTACTGACTTAGACATGTTAGACACAGGCAAGAATGTGAAGAAAGCAGTGGATGACTGAACTAGACCCAGAAAATCCAACTTATAATTAAAGTTAGATCCTGAAGAAGTAGGAAACTGAGGCAGAAAGTAGGTGTACTGTGTTTGGCACAGAGTCTAAAGGGCTGAGAAGATTTATGCAATCAGAAGAATAGAAATGAGATGGTTACTGGCAAGGCAATAAGTATATCACTGGATGGTACAGATTTGGGTTTAGGATATATAACCCATTCTCTCATCTCCAAGATGAATGGAAGATGGATAGGTACCAACAAAACCTAGGCAATGTTAGCACACAAATTAATTAATTAATTAATTAATTAATTAAGCAAAGATTCTACCACATGACAGAAACAAGAAAAACAAAGAAGGCTGGTGAGAGAGTGAAGTAAGAATTGGAGTTGCATTGTGGGATTGCTAAACAAACACATAAAATCCTAAGAGTGTCAGCTCAGCTGTTAGATAGATGTCTTGTTCATCAGTGATCCAGCAGATACTGGCTGGTGATTAAGGCTCTATACCCTTCATGGCCTGTCCAAGTAAATGAATGGGCCTGATCTGCTGCTGGAGTCATCTGTAAAATGAATGTAAAGGCTGAGAAAAGAAACTGCATCTGACATGGGAAACTGCTACCAGTGAAGAATTATATCTAGTTTATAAAGATAGTATAGTAAAACGGGCTTTGTTATTTTTAAAAGTAAAGACCTAAGTCACATAGCAATCAATTCAATCAGATGAACCATGATATTTTTTTTGTCAAAAATCCAACTGCTCTGACACTAAAATGGAAAAATATACATAAGGTTTGTATTTCACATATGTTGAGCATATGGTTTTAGAAACAATGGTGAGAGTTTAGTTGGCTGTATTTTTGTCCTCAGTGTAGATTTATTCTGTAGTCCTGGAAACCTGGGAGATTCATTAAAGCCAAAGCCCTCCATCTTAGTGACTCAGCAACCAATCTATTCATTGAGCTCGGTCTGAAAACTGATTCACATTTAGGACAGGGGAGATGTTTCAGTAGTTAAGAACATTTGACATTCTTCCAGGGAATCAGGGTTCTATTCCTATAATCTACATGGCAGTTTACAGCCATTTAGAAGTCCAGTTCCAGGGACTCTGATGACCTTTCTTGGCCTCACAGGTACCACCCATGCTCCTGATACACAGACATACATGTAGACAAAATCACACATTTATTTTTTTGGATTTTTAAAATTTTATTAATCTATTCATTTTTTACACTCCACTTAAAATTCTTTTTATTAAAACGTTGGTACAGGTCTATAAACTAAATACAAATTTCAGTGTTTTTCTTGGAGAATCTTCTCTCAGTTTTTTGCGTATCTATTTTTACTTCCTATCATATATATTCTTGCCATTGTCCCTATTCATGAGGATCCCTTGGGATATATTATTTTCCCTGAGAATGTCATTTCTGTTACTGTTTCTGAAAATCTCTGTAGGTCACTTGGCTGCCCCTTTATGACATCTGGACATTAAATACCACCACCTGGCCTCTATTACTCTGGGACCTTATCATTCCCATTTCGATTAACGAGCCAACCTCTCTAAAAGTATGTCCTGCCATTAACAATGCTTCCCAAAGTAGCATCACCACAGAGTATCTTAATAATGCTGGCTCCCTTCTGGATATCATATTTCTAATGACCTTGGTGAGGGATATGTCTTCTAGGATTTTCAAGCTTTAAATGTTTTGGATACTCCAGGATATCCATGAACATTTTAAACCTCTTTTCCTCCTCTTTTACTGCTGCAATTCAAGATATTTCAATTGTACATCTCCCCATTTCCAAGAAGCCACACTAGAAATGAGTTTGAGTATCCTTCTGATATCTTAGTCATAATGGTCCGTTGATCATCCCAAATAAATATTCCAATTATTAATTGAACCGTCATGTCTTCCTCAATTTAACTCCATTAAAAGCTAGCTCACAGATACAGTTTCCTTTAGTAGAACTGGTTAATCTTATATGTCCTTTGGGTTATAGCTTCATCTCCTATCATTCTCACATGTATCATGTCTTTAATGAGGTATATACTGCAGTTTAAACTTAGCTGTTGATATTTCAGCTGTGAAATAACACAGAAGAAATTGATAAAAGCTCACCAGGACAATAGCTTCCCCTAAGGGAGTGGGCTGTATTTCCAATTGGTTTCCTGCTTTCCTGCTGCAAGGGGCAATATCTTGTTTTTAAGTTATACTACAGCAGCCCTACAGACACTTGGTTTTAAATTATCTGCAAACTGCCTTAATCTTTCCATTGGGCCTATATATCCCACCAGTAAAATGGTATGAAACAGCCAATCCCATCATATTGTATCCACTCTTCTTCCCTGAGACATACGAAGCCCAAATCATTGTATCTGCAGGTCTCTTCTACCAAACAATTCTCTCAAGATTCTTCCAGCAAAGGTTATAGAAATCAGTCCATGATTTGCATCATCAACTCTCATAGCATCCTATTTCAACTCCTGAACAACATTCACCTTTCTAGGTGAGTGGAGTCTATCTGGCCACAGAAAGTAAGACAGTGATATAGATAAAAGCATAATATTCTGAAAGGGAAGTGGGGAAAAAAGAGTCAAATTGGGCAAAAAAAAAAAAAAAAAACTACCAAATCTCAACCCAGATGTATAGTCTTCTCTATTTGTCCATTTATTTATTTGTATTTGTTTTTCTTCATTAGTGTACATAGCTAGGCTTTTCTCCACACTCCAATGCAGACTACAGCCTTTTAAGCAGGCTTAAATTCTAAAGTTAGCTGAAAAATAATAGTTGCTGGCAGCAGTTATCTACATGCCTTCATTCTTGCACGAAGTCCTTTCTTACAGAGGCTGGGGGCAATTCTCCTTGTCAACCTATATTTCTTCAAACTTGCCACTGCACAGATGCTGATTTTACACCTTTTGTGGCTCCTGAAAGCGAGCACATCCTGTATGTAACTGGGGCTTAAGAACTGCAGTGCCTGCAGCATGGAGAGGAAGCTGAGTGTGGCTTCTTCCTTCTGCTCTCTAACCCCTCTTACGGGATCTGGTATTCAAAAAGACACAGATCATATGATTACATTGATTCGCTCTTCCCTAAATTAGGTTAGAATTGTATTGTTTTAAATCTATGTTTTTGAAGTAAAAGGTAGAAGAGTCAGTGAGAATGTTGATATCTGCTTTAGCATTTATCCAGAATCAAGCAACTGAATGTCATTGGGAAAGGAGACATTTAAAACAGAAGATTCAATTTCATGTTACATAGATTTTAAAAAAAGAAAGAAAAACCCAAGGTAGTGATGTTCCTGAAACAGTTTTAAAAAATAATGAAATGACCTTACACCTTCTCTCTACCTGTCACATTCCACAGCTAATAATATAAAGTCTAAGAGACACAAATTACCCAGAAATGGAGACTAGAGGGAAGGATCTACTACAGGAAAAATAGGATTACCAATTTGAGATGAACTTTTGAAGTGAAAAAAAAAAGTTTATTTTTGTTATTTCACACAAATGGGTTTGCCTAAGTGTAACTAAAGGCTTCAGCCAATTAAAGTTGTAATAAAAGCACAGACAGATCATTGTAAAATGAATAGACAAAGAGTAACTAACGACTCTCCTGAGGAGGCTAGTGTCCTAGATCTTACACTTTGGAACAAAATGAATCCTTGGGCTTTCATAACTTCACACAGATTTCTTACACTTTAGACTACAGTTGACACTTAGTGTGTATGGCTTCCACACCTCTGATTTCAATCAACTATAAAAGAAAAGTATTTAAAAGAAAGACTATGTCGATACTATAGATACATTTGTTCTTTACCATTACTCTCTATACCATATCCTAACTATTAACACTGTAGTACAATGGATTGAGTATTTGAATCTCCTGCAAATCATTTAGAACATATATGTTTTGGTTATAGGAAAATACTACCACGTATTGTGGAAGAAACTTTATCATCCACAAATTTTAGTATTTACTAAGACCTTAAACCCATGGTTATGTAGACAGAGTTGCATTTCCATTCTTTTCAGCTTGCTTCCCTGGAGTCTAAGATAATGTGTAAACAGATGCATACCAGCTTCCATTCTCATAGAAAATGATCTCTGAGGACATGATAGTCCTTTTTTCCCCTCTGGTCTGTCAAGACAAGTCTTTCAATCCTTGTTAGGAGTCTTTCAATCCTTGTTATCAATCCTGGTGTAGTGGAAAGTAGAAGAATTTGGTCACATTGTGCAGACACTGTATTTAAATTCTATCTCCACTGTTTTATAGAGAGTGAGCTCAAATGGCTTAAACTTTCAGAGTCTTCATTTGCCTTTCTCTGAAATATTATACCTCATAGAGGTGATGAATGAGTAAGGGGTTTTTATTGCTTGGCATTTAGGCATTTAATAGCGTTTATGCTTATTAAAGATTCCATGTTTCAAAACATGTTTTTGAAAATTATCATCTATATATCAATTTGGCCAATTTAATTTTTTTCTCCTGAGAAGATAAAATAAACAGATAAATTTATCATCGCGTGTTTACTAATATCCTGAAGAACAGTTAAAGAAAAAAAGAAAAGCAGACTTCAGCTCTGAATATTGGAAGCAGTCTCAGTAAATATTTTACTTTTTTTTTTTGCTATGAAGAAACACTATGACCAAAGTAACTTATAAAAGAGTTTATTGGTGCACATAGTTTCCAAGGATGAATCCATGACCTGTGTGGTGGTAAGCATGACAGCAGGCATGCAGGCATGCAAGCATGGTGATGAAGCAATAGCTGAAAGCTTACATCTCAAACCACAAGCACAGAAGGCTAACTGAGAATAGTGTTGTTGGGTTTTAAATCCTCAAAGCTCACTCCTAGTGACACACTTCAGCCTAATAAGACCACACCTTCTAGTCCTTACCAAACTACATTTCAATGGGAGATATAGATGATATAGATATAGATATAGATATAGATATAGATATAGATATAGATATAGATATAGATATAGATGATATAGATATAGATATAGATGTCATTCTCATTCAAACAACCTCATTTAGCATGAGAGTATGCAAAGGAGTAGTAGAACAAAGACAGTCTTTTGCCTATATTCCCTTTTGCCTATATTCCCTTAAAGGAGGAGGAAGAAGAGGAAGAGGAGGAAGAGGAAGAGGAGGAGGAGGAGGAGGAGGAGGAGGAGGAGGAGGAGGAGGAGGATGGGAAGGAGGAGAGATAGGAAGAGAAAGAAGGGAAGATTACTGGCTAGAGAAATGAATCAAAGGTTAAGAGCAGTAGATTCTCTTGCAGATGACCTAGGTATGGTTCCCAACACCCACATGACAGCTCACAACTGTCTATAATTCCAGGACTAGGGGATCCAATGACTATTTCTGGCTTCACAAAAAGCAGGCACACATGTGGTTCACAGACATACATGTAACAAAATTTTTAAAATTAAATATCAGATCAAATGTGTACCAGAAGCAAAATAAAAGTCTGAGGGTATGTAGGGAGTGGTTCTGATGCTCTGATTGGGAATGAATGCTAAAGATCCTGTTCTCCAATTGGTTATAGATCGACCAATAAAGATGCTAGTGACCAATGGCTTGGTGAAAGAGGCAGGACTTCTAATTTCCTGCAGGCAGGCTAGTCAGGAAGAGTTTGAGAGGCTTGTGGACAGAGAGGGGTGATGAGAGAGGGGGCAAGAGGAGAGAGAGGGAGAGAAAGAGAGAGAGACAGAGAGACAGAGAGAGGCTTAGAAGTGTATGGACAATGAGCTAAAAGCATTTAGAAATAAGTAAAATTTTTAAAAAGTAAAATATTTACTGAGACTGCTTCCAATATTCAGAGGTGCAGTCTGGTTTTCTTTTTTCTTTAACTGTCCATCATAATGTGTGTGTTTCTTTCATTTGCAAATCCAAGGGAGCCTGGGTGGGGCTGGTAGCATGGTCTGCATGGAGCTTAAAGCGGGGTAGTAGAAACTACATGCTACAAAAATATCTATTGTTTTTCATTATTATGAAATAATAATTTTATCTAAATGAAACAAATTGATAATTGTGGACAAAAAAAAATGTTTCCCCTTAAGTTTCCCATGAAAACATAGACTTGTCCATCATTATTGACATCTTGGAGTTGGAGCTTCAGCTTTTATTTTCTTCTTTTACATTTAATGTATCTTGTGGTTGCCTTAGATTTGTATTTAGATCTGTAAGAGAGTATACTAATTCAAAAAATATTTCATAGAAAGTTCAGGTCATTCTTTGGCCTACTGATAAGAAGTCAAAGTCAGAAAAATAAGTATTTCTTATTGAACGTCAGATGCCAATTTAGAATTAATACCTACAAAGAAATTTAAAAAAATAAAATAAAATAAAATAAACTTTAAACCAAATATTGACAAATTTTTTCTCCTTTTTTTAATGATACATTTTTCTTTGATTTTTCTTTCATACATTACATCCTGATTGCAATTTCCCCTCCCTCCAGTTTTTCCATTCCCTTCCCTGCCCCCTCCTCCTCTCTCCAACAGATCCACCGCTCCTTCATTTCCCTTCAGAAAAGAACACGTTTCCCAGAGAGGTATAGCAAATACACATTTGCTTATATGACAAGGTAACTATAATTTTCGGATTTCCAGGAAAACTATGGAATTTTTAAATTTTTATTCAATAGATATCAATAAAGGTGAATGATTATGTAACTTAAAAATTGATAAGTTTGAATAGTATGTTCACTGAGAGTGAGAGACCTAAAAAAGCCGAGATGCTCCGCTGGTGTGGAACTGTGAGGGGACTTCCTGTGTTAGATTGGAGTGGAAATCACAAATACATTTCCAGCTCTGAAATTCTACAGCCTGCCTATAGCTCTTTAGGGAGAATTAATTCTAACGTTGTATCTAGGCTTACTGGAGAAAAACACCATGTTCTCTTTGCAAAGTATGCCCAAGGCACAGGAAAAGAGAACACAATAATTTTTTTTCACTGTTCCTGTTTAGTAGGTGATCTAAGAAACAGTGATAAACATTCAAAATGCCATGGACAAAAGAAGCACATAAATTGAACACACAGCACTTTAAGTACACTATCTTGTTTAATCTGAGCAATCTTCTGACACATGACACACTGTGGTGTGTTGAATGAGAATGTCCACCATAGGCTTTTATACTTTAATATTTGGTTCCCAGTTGGTGAACTGTTGAGGAAGGATTAGGAGGTGTGGCCTTGTTGGGTGAGTTGTTTTACTGAGGGCAAGCTTTCCTGTCATTCTTTCTACCATGGGGCTCATGAACTCTCCCCCTGAAGTGGTAAGCAAGCCCCCACTGAAAAGTTTTTTATGAGTAGCCTATGCCATGGTGTCTTATAACTTCAAAAGAACAGTAAATAAGATATTCATCTTCTGTTCACAGACGAAACTGGGGAATAGAAATGTTTAATAATTCCCAAAGTGAGTACTGAATGGGATAAGATGTGGTATAGGAACTGTATATTACCTTTCCTAGAAAAAAAAAAAAAGCCCTGCTCAGCAGCATACAAAGACTCACCTGCCTGGTTTCCAGGTTCAGGATAAAAACAGATTTAAAATTAAGCCAACCACCTTCTCCTCCCACTTTATGGAAAAAGAGTGTTCATGAACCTCAGCAACAAATTCTACACTCAAAATGTAGCCACACTGGACATTTTTCGAGCCTTGGATTAACATACTTCTCTGTAAGTCAGAGTCTACCACAAAGTTACAACCTAGGTTCTCTTGGTTGCCAGCTCTCAGCTAGAACTCTGTTTCTCTAGAACCTTTAGCCTCTTTCATATATGAAAACAAATACCCAGATCTCTGCCTATTTTTGAGTTTAAGTCCTTCAATTACTTTTCTAATATCTTAGGTCTTTACCGCAGGCCTTATATTCTGTAGGTTAGATTATTCCATGATTATACCTCAAACCTAAACACCATGTTGTACACATTACAGGAAGCTTTACGTAGTTTCTATTCCATGTACATACCAGGGGATGGAAGATGCTGTGCAGCCTCTTGCCCCTCCAGAGAGTCCAGCCACACAGCAGGCAACTTGAGATGCTCTTGACTAGGTGGTATGAGACAACTCTGAGGAGACTTCCAACTCTGAGTGTACACTCTGTATTCCCTGAATATTCTTATACTCGGAGATTTTTCTATGGAAGAGAGAAAGAGAGGGAAAGAAGAAAAAGCTTATCTGACAGACAGGTTATACTGTATTGAAGCTAACCTAGTCTCACATAACTAAAAAGTACTGTCAGCCACTGAGAATAACAGAGAAACCCTTTCACTACTGTGTTCTGCTGCCTCCCCAGAGTGAAGCAAGATATGAGTCACCTGAGGCCCAAGATCATCATGGGAAATAAGAAGACAACCACTGGGAGCAGGCTTGGTTCCAGTTAGGTAGCAAATAACATCATTCTGTTACCAGGAGACATGACAGGTAGACAGATTTCCCAAAACAAAACTAATACACATACAGAAACTGTCTATGCCAATGTTTCTCTCCTATTTCTCCCCAGAATACAATATATTAGAAGCATCTTAGGCTAGGAGCTAAGTTGACTTGGGTTTAAATCCAAGCTCTGTCACTTTATAACAGTTGCCTCAATTTCTCAATCTATAAAATGTGCGAACTAAATGTTTCTAGTATATTTGGCACCCCATAGGATAGTAGGAAATGCATCTATATATCCTTCCTTGCTACATGATCCTGTCAACCCTCAAGTACCAGAGATCGTCCTACTGACCTCTAGTGCTCATGGTTTTCTACACAAAATATCACCCTCTGTCACTTCACTATTTATCACATAGACCTGCAGATTCCAAAGCGCCCTCCCTATTCATAACCTATGAAAACACCAATTACTTCAATGCTAGTAGGTGATCTTTTTATAGTGAAAAGAGTAAATGGCTTTACTGACTTCCCAAACACAACCCTTAACTTCAAAGACTTAAAAATCCAGAATGCAGGCAAAGCGACCCCAAACCTTAGAACGCTACCACTTTAATCGGATTTGTAACTTACATTTCTGGGTTAAGCTTTCATTTAAAGTACAGAGTCTGCCCATTTCAAAACTTGAAGGAGAAGAACTGCTTTAAAATATCATAAGGATTTCAAGTCTCACAAAATTCATTTTTAATTTACCTAAGTATATATTTTTGCTAAATGTGGTCAAAATACAATAGCTTGTTAGTGCCAACTACAGAATTCTATGCATTGTCCATGAATGAGTCAAGGATTGCAGCCATAAAGATTCTCAGAATTATCAGAAAATACTATTTATTTTTATCGGCCCACTCTAGGTTTCCACTGGCCTCAGGTAGAACTTGTCAGTTGCCCTCATTCTTAGGACTCAATTATTTTTAGATGTGTCTAGTTCAGATCCTTATATAAAATTATGACCCACTTTACTATGGGGGGTATTTGTTTGAAATTCTGCATGTAGAGGTACAATGAGGAAGGGAAACAAGAATGAGAAATTGATGACCTGGATATTCAAAGTAGGCTCTTAAATGCCTTTTACTAATTCAAGATGAATATTTATAAAACACTACCTCTGGACATGATATATGACCACTAAACATCTGCCTTCAAAGCCCCTTAGGAGCCTAAGAAAAGATGGCAGAGCAGAGAAAACTTCCTCTGTCATCAAGCTCATGTGAGGAACATTTGGGTTCTACTGAGGTCATTGTCAGTACACATGGGTGAATTAAGATACTAGAACAAGCCCTTGTACGTGAGATTTCAATAAAAGGAAGGGAGCTGTTATTCCCTCTGAGTCCACCATATGATATTTTATGGCATGCTGTTCAAAATATAAAAGCTCTGAGTCATTACTCTATGTTTATTCCTGATTAAACTAAAGAGTACAATTAACTAACAATCTTTTCTGTGAACATACAATGGTTTTTCTTCTATTACTAGCAAACTACATTTACTAAACTATCACTTCATGGGATGATTAAATGACTTAATAAAAAGGACAAAATATAATAATTTTTATTAATGATAAAACATTTACAAAATTATAAGCAGCCTGTATAATTATACTAACTATAACTATCCTAAACTGGGCAACTTCTATGTGTGAACATATTTAGAAAGGGGGTTTTTTTGTTTTTTTTTTTTTTTGGTTTTTTTTTTGTTTTGTTTTGTTTTGGTTTTTCGAGACAGGGTTTCTCTGTGTAGCTCTGGCTGTCCTGGAACTCACTTTGTAGACCAGGCTAGCCTCGAACTCAGAAATTCACCTACCTCTGCTTCCTGAGTGCTGGGATTAAAGGCATGTGCCACCACGCCCGGCTGGTTTTATTTTTAACAGATTCAAAGTGATAAAGATGAAGGCACTTATTAAAGTTTATAAAGCTAGTGAGAGTATAGACAGAGTTCCAGCCCAACCTCTCTGAGTCTGATCCCTTAGCTATGTGATAGAATGCTACCATAACACTCTACAGCTACAATCATTCAGCCATGATGTAATTGTATTGTACAATGAACCCCTGACCAAAAAAATCATCTTGTAAAGGGGCTGAGACTGTTATTTAAGAATATCTACAGGACATTCTACCTCTACTTACTATCCCATTCCAAAATTCACAAAAATGGTTCTTTCCTCTTTGGGCTCCATCCTGTCCCATCTCTCTGCTTGCTAACATATAAATCCTACACCAGTAAGCATCTTATAAGCATCTCAAACACAAACTCTATTTCTTAAATTACATTTTACTTATATCCATTTTAGATTGTCATATATAATCTAACTTCCACTGCCACTACTTTTCCACACTATTGTCTCAGAGACTGCTTTTCGACAAATCTAAGGAAATTTTTTCAGAATCCTGTCTTTGGAATTTATCATCTATGTTTTTTGTTTTGTTTGTTTGGCTGGTTGGTTTTAGTTTTGGCTTTGTTGTTGTTGTTGTTGTTGTTGCTGCTGCTGTTGTTGTTGTTGTTTTCTGTTGTTGTTGTTGTTGCTGCTGCTGCTGCTGCTGTTGTTGTTGTTTGAGACAGAGTTTCTCTGTGTGGCCCTGGCTGTCCTGGAACTCACTCTGTAGACCAGGCTTGCCTCTGTGGCCCTTTAGTCTTCAAAATCCATTGGTTCTAATGAGACTGTGTTAGTAAGATTTACCTGCTACTTTCTCCTTCTTCCTAGGCCCTGCATAGAAATAATGGCCAAGAATATTTCCTTAGTCTTTATCTGGGCCTAAAATAGTCACCAAAAATGATGTATCTTTTACCAGATCATTAACTAGGACCCAGAAGCAAATGGTTTGTTTCTAATCTCAGTGTCTTCTAAGTCTCAGACTGACATTTACTTCAGTGAGTTATTTAATGATCAGGAAAAAATATAATAGGCATTAATGGTAAAATTATAACATTGATTAAAGCATATCAGCCTGTTGAATACATCTAAATGATTTTTACATGCTGCAAATTCAATATTGCATTTGTAAGACTTTTTTTTTCTTCATTAGAAACAGGTAGTGTGAGTGTCTATTTTTTCCTCAAATCATTTCTATTTCTTCATTGGTTTTGTCTGCATAACTTCCATGCTGGTATCTCTGTCTTCAGTATATCTCCTTGTTCTCTACCTGCATGCACACTGAACTTAGATAAATCTTCTTGACTCATGTATCAATAGCATCACCAATTATTATCATTTAATTGTCTTCTGCTTTGTATAGTGAACATCATTAATTACCTTATCAAATTTCTCCAGCTCATGCAGTTTTGTACTAAATGTCTTGTTTTTATTATAATAAGGGTCTAGAAGTACAATGCATATAAAAGAGATTACGGATTCCCATGAAGTTCTATTAGTCATGCTTACCTGGTTTCTGAACCATGTGACTATCAAAAGTCACCATGGGTCCCTGCTTGCTTCCTCCACTGTTACTTCACTGCTCTGTTAGATGTCACTAGCTCTGTATTTTACTATTCAGTCAACTCACTTGTAGCTCAGATTTCTAGTTCTTTCAATTCCTTATTACCTGAGACCTCTATGAGCCTTTTCCAGTCCTATGCTTCCCCTCCAGATTTTAATGCTCCCTGGAGAACAACCTCTGAAACCCCTGTTCTGCAAACCCTTCCTGTCTCACAAGGAAAAGTAAAATTGTTCCCTCTCTTGCTTATGTATATAATATGTTTACAATTGAAAATATTTTCATTTTGAGGTTTATACAATCTTCATTTTTGTTCTTCTTGTAGCATAACTTCCCTGAGGACATGGACTGAACCTGATGTACCTGGTGTCCCTGTTCCCCTCTACTGGGACATCCAGAATGTAACAAAGGGCAAAAAATGTAAGTTCTGTTCAACTGAATTGAGTCATGTGGTCACAGGATTATGAAGCAATGGGTAATGGAACTTTACCGGATTTTTGCTATAGACATTTTTTAAAACAAATTAATTCTTTGATTTCTTTAAAATAAAAATTCTAATATAATTTCCAGCACTTACTTTATTCTGTGAAGACCCCATCTCAATGTCATCCTGGTCACATAATAAAGGACAGTCACTTTCATCCCAAAGCACTGATGTCTCTCTGAATAAAGGCCAAATAGCCTTAAAATCTCAATCTGCCATTTCATGTCAAATTCTGTTCTGACACAATTAGGGAATCAAAGGGAATCTACTTTTAACATGTGCTATCTTTTAAGTTGTCTTCACTTTGATGACAATAAGACACCATGGATTCTTCTACCTATTTTATTCTCTTTTCAATCCAGAGCTCCTGCTGAATCCTCCTGAACACCATTGTTAAATCTCTTTGCCACATAATATCATTTACAATCTCTATCAAATTTTATGAAATAAGTATGCAAATTACACTAAAAATAACACTGTTGTCTCTTACATTATGTGATAATATTTTTTCTAAACAATGTAGTGAATCTTTTCCTACAATGTTTTACCTAAATACAAACATGGAGCCTATGAAATATTTAGAATGACTTGGTATTTGTATAAGCAATAATACAGACATCACTACTGGAATTGCTTGGAATCCTACTGTGATGAGTCAGATTAAGCTACAAAACCTCACTCTGCTTTCAGGATATTACTGATTGGATGGATGGATGGATGGATGGATGGATGGATGGATGGATGGATGGATGGATGAACAGATGGATAGAGCATTTGTTAGTCTTTCTATTGGTTGGTGTTTAATTGTAAATGAGCTATTGGAATGGCACTGAACTGTTTGTACATAAAGAAAATGATTAAACTAGCCTGATAAGGCTGTTCTCTGAGATGTTCTACCAGCACCTGACCAATACAGATGCAGATACTCATAGCTAAGCACTGAACTGAGCCTGGGGATCCCAATGGAAGAGGTAGAGGAAGGACTGAAGGAGCCAAAGGGGATTGCAAGCCTATAAGAATGATAGCAACTAACTGGACCACCCAGAGCTCCCAGTGACTAAACTAATAATCAAAGAGTATACATGGAAGGAGTCAGGACTCCAGATACATATGTAGCAGAGGATGGCCTTATCTGACATTGATGGGAGAGGAGGAAGGCTTGATGCCCCAGCATAGGGGGATGATTGAGGGGTGAGGCAAGAATGTGTGAATGGGTGGATGAGCACCCTCATAGAGGCTAAGGGGAGGGTGGGGAGGAGGGATAGGATGGAGGGGGGTTGTGGAGTGGTAACCAGAAAGGGGGATACATTCGAAATATAAATGAATAAAATGATTAATAATGAAAAGGAAAAAATGATCAAACCAATAAATGTTGCACTTACTTTTTTCTTTCTGTATGACCTTTTTAGAATTTTTTTCCTTCTATGAAAGTGACTTTATCCTTAAAGTATTGCACCTTATACTTTCATCTCCTAATGCTACTGAATTTATGAATGTGACTCATCATTTCTAATCAATGGAATTGTGTTGCAGCTTGGCTAAAGAGCAACTATAGTTTGATTAAGTTTTCAGTCTCTGTGAAAGAAAATATCATTCTTATAAAGGAAAGGAAAAATTGATCACCTGGGAGTATTTCAGAAATTAAAATGTATATAACACCTTTAGTGGATATTACTTCCTTCATAAAACATCCACATTATCCATGTAAGTGTGTTATATTTTTCAATATCACGGTTATGTTGATATATGAAAACTATTGTCAAAATATTTGATGGTGCCCAACTGACTCAGACTGTTAAACCATAAAGAGAGAAGAAAGATTTGTTTCTCGGGTTATTGTGGAAATCATGAGTAATGTGTTAGAAAGTCTGCCACCTATGGAGCTCTATAAAACAGAAATGACACCCTTTTAATCAGCCATTCTATACAAAATGAATGTTCATACACTTACATTTATAAGTACCAGTTGTTTCCCTTTTTAATTGCTACTTCCAAAAAGACCTTCATCTGGTCATTTGCTTAAATGGAATAAAGAATTGCATGATTTTCCATTAATTTATCTAGTATTTACTTATTAATATAACTATTTACTTATATTAATAGTATTTAATATTTAAATTTAAAGAAGTTATTCCAGCAAATATAGACATCAAGCTGGAAAGTTGAAAGAATTTAAATTCAATTTGGTAAAATTTTTATAGCATCTGGATCTAACTAAAAGCAGACAGTACAGTGATCCACGACACAGACTTTTGAATCAGAAAGACCCAAGTCCAAATTCTCTCTCTAGAACATACAAAGAATGTCAGGTCAGCCAAATTATTTAAGTATTAAAGCTTTAGTAAACACTTTAGTTTCATAAGATTATAGCAAGGGGTCCTTTAAAGTGCTGAGACCAGTACACATGATAACCTATAGCTGTTCTTAGAGAAAGCAATAGCTTTTGCCAGTACTATTTGTTGTTATTGTTTTGTTTGTTTGGGTTTGGATTTTGAGGCTTTTTGCTGTTGTTTTGACTTTTTTGTTTGGGGGGGGGATTTTTTGTTTTGTTTTGTTTTGTGGAGGTTGATTTTGCTGCCTTCTTGTTCTTTTTCTTCTTTATCTTGTTGTTGTTGTTGTTGTTGTTGTTGTTGTTGTTCTTCTTCTTCTTCTTCTTCTTCTTCTTCTTCTTCTTCTTCTTCTTCTTCTTCTTCTTCTTCTTCCTCTCCTTCTCCCCCTCTTCCTCCTCCTCCTCCTCCTCCTCCTACTATCTCTATAAAACAGATGGGCCAGAGAAAATATCTGAGGATTTCTACAGACATAGCAGCTCTCTATCCCATAGAATTTTGCTGATCTCTAGAACTCTGTATCTAGCAGTTATAGACCCCATGCCTACTCTATGTGCTGTAGTTACCTCAAACTACAAGTTAAAGACCAATCCATTCTCTCTCTCTCTCTCTCTCTCTCTCTCTCTCTCTCTCTCACACACACACACACACACACACACACACACACACACACACACACAAATGTACTTACTCATTTACTTTGTCTTTATTTCTAGAATCTTTCCTGACAAAATGATTTAAGAAACCAGCCTTGATCCACCAACTCACTCGGCCCAATGTCAGTGCAGCCATCCTGAGCAGCTTACCTTCTGGCTTAGTTCATTTCTCCTGTGCCATCTTCCTGCTGCTATAACCTTAGATCAGATCTTTACTGGTCCTGCTTCAGCGTCCAACTTGACTTTTTACTCTTGCTAACAATCTTCTACACTTTCTCAATATCAACCTTCCTAAAATTTCTCTCCTTTGTGATTTCAAACTTAATTTTACTAACAATTAGTATCTGTCTCTCTCCACATACATCCTTTGTTCAAGCTAAATGCAGTAATTTGGATTTCTCCCAATACGTCATTGTGATTTTTTTTCTTTAGAGACTTCACACCTTTATCTTCAAGTAAGAACCCTCTTTCATCACTTCTCATTAATTTTGTCTTTCAAAATTCACTCCTCTTGCATGAACTCTGCTAACTCCACTAGACTTGTTATCAGCCCAGTAGGCACAAGGAACATTTTACTTCAAGTCTACCTAGGAGTATGACTACATAAATTTAATTCACATTTGAATGAAAAGAGCTGAGGTAGGGAATTCATTTCAGCATAAGTAAACTGAAAGCCATGATTTTGAACCTCTGAGAACAGGCACTTTTCTGTAACCTATATAAGACAGAATTTTCTCCAGTTAGAATATGTGCTGACATTATAAATTTGAGTTTATTGAGTAAAATTCTAAAAGAAGGACATTAAAGTAACAGAAAATCTAAGATACTATTGTTATTTCATAAGTTTATTCATTGGTTTCCCATGAAAAACAAACAAAATAGCAAAGAAAAAATTCTTGTTTTGAAAAACATCCTTCGTGTACAATATTTAGAAATGAAGGTCATTCAACAGAAAGACAGAATCACAGTGAGAAGGAATTAAAAGCAATTTCTCTGCTTTGGTAAACAAGGTTGTGAATTGAGTCGGCTTGGAATTTTGATTTTTTTTCTCCTCCATTCAATTTTAATAAAACTACTTAATCTGGGAACTACAGAATGCCAAATGATAAACAATGAATTAATGCCTAATGAAAGGAAGAATACCCATTGAACCAATGAATTTTCTATATGTAATACAAACATGTTTCTGAGGATTAATCAGGATGATCTAAGTTTTAAAATACTGTAAGTGGTATGAATAATTTGACATCATATTGGACTTCTCTGTTCATTAACTTTAAGAATAGTTACAATGTGCATTGTTTCAATTTGTATATACTCATGAATTTGCATATCATTTTGAATAACTAATGCTCTTTTGTCAGAGTAAACAGAAGACAAATCTTCTTGAGTAAGGTCCAAAAGTCCATCTTATATTAGCTAATCAAGAATCATACTTAGGAGAGACCAGTCTGGACAGGTAAGCTTGTGGACTGTGAAGGGTGAGTGAGCGGACTGCAGAAGCAACACAGCTTCTAGGACAGGCAGAAGTGACACAGCTTCTGGGACAGACCCCTTTTCAGGCTCCAGACATCTGGGCACCTTCCCTGCCAGAGGAGAGGTGTCTGCCTGGGAGGGATCTGCCTGCCAGAGCACCTGAGGGAGCCATCTTGGGTCCCAGGTCCCTCAGAAACCAGTCTGCATAAGGTAAGAGTGCATACTACAGAAGCAACACAGCTTCTGGGACAGGCCCTGTTTTGGGCTGCATACATCTGGGTACATTCCCCACCAGAGGAGAGGTGTCCGCCCGAGACTGCTCTGCCTGAAGAAACAGGTGAGGAGCTATCTTGGGTTTCAGATCCCTCAAAAACCAGTCGGCACAGGTTATCTCACGGACAGCAAAGAGTGAGTGAGAAGACTGCAGAAGCTACACAGCTTCTGGGACAGGCAGAAGTGACACAGCTTCTAAGACAGACCCAGATTCAGGCTCTAGACATCTGGGCACCTTCCCTGCCAGAGGAGATGTGTCCGCCCGGCAGGTCTCTGCCTGCAGGAGGAGGTAAGGTAGCCATCTTGGGTCCCGGGTGCCTCAGAGACCAGTCTGTACAGGTGAGCACACAGACTGCAGAAACAACACATCTTTTGGGATAGGCCCTGTATCAGATCTTCACCTTTACCCAGAAGACATGCCTGAACACCAGAACAATATGCACATTCTCTGCAAGACGAGAGCTTGCCTGCAGAGACTACTCTGACCAATGAGGCTCAGGAGAGAGCTGGACTCCCAGGATTGCTGACACAGGCTAACAGAATCACAGGAGGAACAAGCTCCAACCAGAGACAACTATAACAACTAACTCCAGAGATTACCAGATGGCAAAAGGCAAATGTAAGAATCTTAATAACAGAAACCAAGACCACTCACCATCATCAGAACCCAGAATTCCCACCTCAGCCAGTCCTGGATACCCCAACACACCCAAAAGCAGGACTCAGATTTAAAATCCTATCTCATGATGCTGGTAGAGGACATTAAGAAGGACATTAATAACTCACTTAAATAAATACAAGAGGACACTGCTAAAGAGGTAGAAGTCCTTAAAGATGAAACACAAAACTCCCTTTAAAAACTACAAAAAAATACAACCAAACAGATGATGGAATTGAACATAACCATCCAAGACCTAAAAAGGGAAGTAGAAACAATAAAGAAAATCCAAAGTGAGACAACTTTGGAGATAGAAACCCTAGGAAAGAAATCAGGAACCATAGATGCAAGCATCAGCAACAGAATACAAGAGATGGAAGAGAGAATCTCAGATACAGAAGATTCCATAGGAAACATAGATACAATAATCAAATAAAATGCAAACAGAAACTAAACAGAGACACATGGACACTAACAAAAGTTATGAAACAAATGGATTTAATATATATCTACAGAACATTTTATCCTAAAACTTAAGGCTATACCTTCTTCTCAGTGCCACATAGTACCTCCACCAAAATTGACCATAAAATTGGTCACAAAACAGGCCTCCACAGATACAAAAATATTGAAATTATCCCATGCATCCTATCTGACCACCATGGACTAAGGCTGATCTTCAATAACAACATACACAATAGAAAGCCAACATTCACATTGAAACTGAACAACACTCTACTCAATGATACCTTGGTCAAGAAAGAAATAAAGAAAGAAATTATAGACCTTTTAGAGTTTAATGAAAATGAAGCCACAACATACCCAAACTTATGGGACACAATGAAGGCAGTCCTAAGAGGAAAACTGAGTGCCTCCAAAAAGAAACGAGAGAGAGAGTATATACTAGCAGTCTGACAGCACACCTATAAGCTCTAGAATGAAAGGAAGCAAATTTACCCAAGATGAGTAGACAGCAGGAAATAATCAAACTCAGGGCTAAAATCAACCAAATGGAAAGAAAAAAATCAATTTAAAGAATCAAGCAAACCAGGAGCTGGTTCTTTGAGAAAATCAACAAGATAGATAAACCCTTAGCCAGACTCACTAGAGGGCACAGGGACAATATCCTAATTAACAAACTCAGAAATGAAAAAGGAGACATAACAACAGAACCTTAGGAAATCCAAAACACCATCAGATCCTACTACAAAAGGTTATACTCAACATAACTAGAAAACATGGATGAATTGGCAACTTCCTAGACAGATACCACGTACCAAAGTTAAATCAGGATCAGATTAATGATCTAAACAGTCCTATATCTCCTAAAGAAATAGAAGCAGTGGTTAATAGTCTCCTAACCAAAAAAAGCCCAGGACCAGATGGGTTTAGTGCAGAGTTCTATCAGACCTTCAAAGAAGACCTAATTCCAATTCTTCTCAAAGTATTCAACAAAATAGAAACTGAAGGTACACTACCCAATTCATTCTGTGAAGCCACAATTACTCTGATACCTAAACCACATAAAGACACAACAAAGATAGAGAACTTCAGACCAAATTCCCTTATGAATATCGATGCAAAAATACTCAATAAAATCCTCATAAACCAAATCCAAGAACACATCAAAATGATCATTGATCATGACCAAGTAGGCTTCATCCCAGGGATGCAGGGATGGTTTCAGTTATGGAAATCCATCAATGTAATCACTATATAAACAAACTCAAAGACAAAAAGCACATGATCATCTTGTTAGATGTTGAGAAATTATTTGACAAAATCTAATGCCTTTTCATGATAAAAGTCTTGAAAAGATCAGGAATACAAGGTCCATATCTAAACATAATAAAAAGCAATCTACAGCAAACAAGTACCCAACATCAAACTAACTGGAGAGAAACTCAAAGCAATCCCACTTGATTTTATTGGAACTACACAGGCAACCTACTTTCTCCCTACCTATTGAATATAGTAATAGAAGTCCTAGTCAGAGCAATTCAACAACAAAAGGAGATCAAGGGGATACAAATTTTAAAGGAAGAAGTCAAAATATCACTATTTACAGATGATATGATAGTATATATAAGCAACCACAAAAATTCCACCAGACAACTCCTAAACCTTATAAACAACTTCAGTGCAGTAGCTGGATATAAACTCAACAAATCAATGGCCTTTCTCTACACAAAGGATAAATGGGCTGAGAAATTAGGGAAACAGCACCCTTCACACTAGTCACAAATAATATAAAATACCTTGGTGTGACTCTAACTAAGAGGGTGAAAGATCTGTATTACAAGAACTTCAAGTCTCTGAAGAGAGAAATTGAAGATCTCAGAAGATGGAAAGATCTCCCATGCTCATGGATTGACAGGAAAAATACAGTCATAATGACTATCCTGCCAATATCAATCTACAGATTCAGTGCAATTCCCATCAAAATCCCAACTCAATTCTTCACTGAGTTAGAAAGGGCAATTTTCAAATTCATCTGGAATAATAAAAAACCTAGGATACCAAAAACTATTCTTGACAATGAAAGAACGTCTGATGGAATAATCATGCCTGACATTAAGCTGTACTACAGATCAATTGTGATAAAAACTGCATGGGACTGGTACAGCAACAGACATGTAGATCAATGAAATAGAGTTGAAGACCCAGAAATGAATGTACACACCCATGGTCACTTGATCTTTGACAAGGGAGCTAAAAACATCCAGTGGAAAAAAGACATCCTTTTCAACAAATGGTGCTGGCAAAACTGGTGGTTGTCATGTAGAAGGATGAGAATTGATCCATTCTTATCTCCTGTACAAAGCTCAAGTCTAAGTGGATCAAAGACCTCCACATAAAACCAGAGACACTGAAATTTATAGAGGAGAAAGTGGAGGAAAACCCTTGAAAATATGGGCACATGGGAAATATTCCTAAACAGCACAGCAATGGCTTGTGTTGTAAGATCAAGAATTGACAAATGGGACCTTATAAAGTTGCAAAGTTTCTGTAAGGCAAAAGACGCTGTCAATAAGACAAAAAGGTCACCAACAAATTGGGAAAGGATTTTTACCAATTCTAAATCTGATAGGGGAGTAATATGCACTATATACAAAGAGCTCAAGAAGCTGGACTATTGAAAATCAAATAACCCCATTAAAAATGGGGTACAGAGCTAAACAAAGAATTCTCAACTGAGGAATACCAAATGGCTGAGAAACACCTGAAAAAATGTTCAACATCCTTAATCATCAAGGAAATGCAAATCAAAACAACCTTGAGTTTCCATCTCACACCAGTCAGAATGGCTAAGATCAAAAATTCAGGTGACAACAGATGCTGGCAAAGATGTGGAGAAAGTGGAACACTCCTCCATTGCTGGTGGGGTTGCAAGCTTGTACAACCACTCTGGAAGTCAGCCTGGCAGTTTCTCAGAAAATTGGACATAGTACTACAGGAGGAGCCAGCAATACTTCTATTGGGCATATACCCAGAAGATGTTCTAACTGGTAATAAGAACACATGTTCCACTATGTTCATAGCAGCCTTATTTATAATAGTCAGAAGCTGGAAAGAACCCAGATGGCCCTCAACAGAAGAATGGATACAGAAAATGTGAAGTACTACTCTGCTATTAAAAACAATGTATTTATGAAATTCTTGGGCAAATGGGTGTATCTGGAGGATATCATCCTTAGTGAAGTAACCCAATCACAAAAGAAGTCACTAGATTTGCACTCACTGATAAGTGGATATTAGCACAGAATCTTAGAATACTCAAGATACAATTTGCAAAACACAAGAAAATCAAGACGAAGGAAGACCAATGTGTGGATACTTTATTCCTACTTTGAATAGGGAACAAAATAAAGATGGAAGGAGTTTCAAAAGAGAGTTTGGAGCTAAGATGAAAGGATGGACCATCCAGAGACTACCCTACCCGGATATCCATCCTATAATCAGCCACCAAACCCAGACACTGTTGCATAGGACAGCAAGAGTTTGCTGAAGAGACCCTGATATACCTATCTCATATGAGGCTATGCCAGTGCCTGGCAAATACAGAAGTGGATGCTCACAGTCATCTATAGGATGGAACACAGTTCCCCCACTGTAGAAGCTCGAGAAAGTACCCTAGGAGCTGAAGGGGTCTGCAACCTTATAAGAGGAAAAACATTATGAACTAACCAGAACCCCCAGAGCTTGTGTCTCTAGCTGCATATGTAGCAGAAGATGGCCTAGTTGGCCATCTTTGGGAAGAGAGGTCCCTTGGTATTGCAAACTTATATGCTCCAATACAGGGGAACGCCAGGGCCAAGAAGTGGGAATAAATGGGTAGGGGAGCAGGGCAGGGGGATGGTATTGGAAACTTTCAGGATAGCATTTGAAATGTAAATTAATAAAATATCTAATAAAAATAATAAATACATACATACATACATAAAATTAAAAAATTTAAAAAGAAGAATCAAACTTAATAGTACCATATAACAATAAATTTTCTTAACTTCTTTTATTATTTTACAACTTAATGAAAGGTAGTTGATACTAGATATTACTTTTGTTTATCTAGTCCATTTGTAAGGAACAGAAAACTTTACAAGGAAGTGGAGTTGTTGGTCCTTGTTATAAGAAAAAAAAATGTTTTCAACCCAGAATAAAACTTGGAGTTCTTACTCTACCAAACATACCATTGTAATCAAGGCCTGCTTCCTTTGATGTGGTATATGTCACAGCACAAGATGCTTTTCATATCTAGGAGGAACGTAAGTTAAAATGGCTTGCCAGTCAGAGGAGTTGTTGCTTCAAATTCAGGAGTGTGTGTGTGTGTGTGTGTCCGCGTCTGTGTGTCTGTGTGTGTGTAAAAGCTCTTAACTGAATAAGACAGATAATAAGAACCACAAAGGCACAAAGGACCCCTTACTCAATCCAATGTTTGGGTGTGAGCATCCCCCTTTGTATTTGTCAGGCTCTGGCAGAGACTCTCAGGAGACTGCTATATCAGGCTCCTTTCAGCAAACACTTCTTGGTATCACAATAGGTTTTTCATTTGGTGTTTGTATATGGGATGGATCCCCAGGTGGGACAATCTCTGATGGCCTTTCCTTTGTCTCTGCTCCACACTTTGTCTCCTTATTTGCTCCCATGAGTACTTTGTTCCCCTTTCTAAGAAGAACTGAAGCACCCATATTTTGGTCTTCCTTCTTGAGCTTAATGTGGTCTGTGAATTATATCTTGGGTATTATGAGCTTTTGAGCTAATATACACTTATCAGTCAGTGCATACCATGTATGTTCTTTTCTGATTGGGTTACCTCACTCAATATGATGTTTGGGTGGGTGGGTGGGTGGATGGATGGTGAAACACCCTATAGAAGCAGAGGGAGGAAGGGAGGGTGAGATGGGAGTTTCTGCCACACCTACTCCAGTGGAGCCTGTGTGACAAGTTCAGAAGCTTGGCAGCAGTGCTGAGGCAAAAAGTTTCACGGAAAATTGTCTCCTGGAACATCTTTGGCATCCTATAACATGATGTGGCCCATATATGTCTTTTTGAGAGTCTGGTTAAGGGTTTTTTTTTTTCTTAATATTGTTTTATTTTAAGTGCCTCCAAGGAATGATTTGACAAATAGCTAAGTTAGATTGGCCTCCACCAGTGTTCCAATATCCTAGGCAATTGTTGAGCTGACCTTAGGCTTTGAAATTCGTAAGAATGTTACTTATTCAGATGAATTGCCTCCAGTGTTGACAGAGAGATAGTGAAAGAAATCAGGCATTGCAGTTTACTGGATTAGAGTAGAAATCTCAGGGCTAGTTCAACAAAGTAATCTTGGGACTCTCATTACAGTCAGCTATGGCAGACTACATTACATACTAAAAGAAAGTTGGTGGGGTCCTCTGTTAAATTGAGGCTCCCTACAGATACATAAAATAATGACAAAGTCACTCCCATATACAGGAGTTTACAATGGCCTAGGAAGAAAGTGGGTTGGGCGTAGAGTATAAAGAACTTTCAGGATAGCATTTGAAATATAAAT
>LR753943.1:93749-111838 GCA_902729485.2 Mus minutoides
TGTAGGAAGCCGCCATTGCAAAAATCCTTTCCTTTACTGGTACATGGCAACCCTGTCACCCTGAATATTTATAATTTATAAATTATGCACCACATTTTTAAAACTCTGGGAAAGGAGCAGTCCCAGATGGAAGAACGAGAGACTTGGAAGAACAATTGAATGTGAATACTGGAAGAGGAATTACACTCTGAAGAGACACACTGTGAGTCCTTGAACACTTGATGAGAGTAAGTGGACACACAAGCCTTATACAAATCCATGCCCCTCTCAGGGATGCTATCTTATTAAGGAAGGGACTACAGCATGCACAATACCACAACCACAGGAAAGGAACTCTTTACCTGAACCTAGATGAAGAAATAGAGCTAGTGAGAGCTAGTGAGAGAAAGAGAGAGTAAGAGAGGGAGGGAGAAGGAGAAGGAGGGGGAGGGGGAGGAAAGAAGGAAAGAGGGAGGGAGGGAGGGAGGGAGGGAGGGAAAGAAGGAAGGAAGGAAGGAAGGAAGGAAGGAAGGAAGGAAGGAAGGAAGGAAGGAAGGAAGGAAGGAAGGAAGGGCAGATTTAGAACTTTGAACTATAGCTCTGTTTCTTTTTTTTTCCCAACTTTTATTAGATATTTTCTTCATTTACATTTCAAGTGTTATCCTAAAAGTTCCCTATACCCTCCCCCTCCCGGCCTTGCTCCCCTACCTACCCACTACCACATCCTGGCCCTGGTGTTCCCCTATACTGGGGCATATAAAGTCTGCATGACCAAGGGGCCTCTCTTCCCAATGATGGCCAACTAGGCCATCCTCTTCTATATATGCAGCTAGAGACATGAGCTCAGGGGGTACTAGTTAGTTCATGTTATTCTTCCACCTATAGGGTTGAAGACCCCTTCAGCTCCTTGGGTACTTTCTCTAGCTCCTTCCTTGNTTTTAATAGCTGAGTAGTACTCCATTGTGTAAATATACCAAATTTTTTGTATCCATTCCTCTGTTGAGGGACATCTGGGTTCTTTCCAGCTTCTGGCTATTATGAATAAGGCTGCTATGAACATAGTGGAACATGTGTCCTTATTACCAGATGGAATATCTTCTGGATATATGCCCAGTAGAGGTATTGCAGGATCTTCAGGTAGTACTATGTCCAATTTTCTGAGGAACCGCCAGACTGATTTCCAGAGTGGTTGAACCAGCTTGCATTCCCACCAACAATGGAGGAGTGTTCCCCTTTCTCCACATCCACACCAGCATCTGTTGTCACCTGAATTTTTGATCTTAGCCATTCTTACTGCTGTGAGGTGGAATCTCAGGGTTGTTTTGATTTGCATTTTCTGATGATTAAGGATGTTGAACATTTTTTCATGTGCTTCTCAGCTGTTTCTTGTATTCTTGTGGTGATAATTTTTTTTTAGACTTCTACTGCAGAAAATGTTAATCCTGGCAATGGATTAATAGCTGAAATGGACATGCCAGAGTGGACAGGAAAAATGTTATGAATGAAAAAGGCTGTCTTCCTCAGAGAAAAGCTTACCAATTGATTGTCCAGTGCCATATTGTCAACCCCAAAATCTTACATACTAGTAACATTATATGGACTAAGCATGTTCATATCTATTTACTTATTTATTTAGTAATTTATAGGTATATACATATATGCATAAAATAACAATTAATAAAAGAAGAGGTCATGAAGGAAAATGGAAAAAGATGATGCAATTATATTATAATATCATTATACAGCTCCCCCAGACTTTGATATGGTAATTGCCCTAAAAAACTATTAGAGACTTAAAAATATAATTAAATTAGCATCAGAGAGAGAATATAAGTAAAACACAAGAAATAAGACATTTTGAAAAATTGAAATTCTATGAGAAAAAAATTTACATCATTAATCAAAATGTCTCTGAACAGGTTGAACAGTGTGTCAAATGGATGTAGCACTCTGAAAGAGATTAACACTTGAAATAAAGTAAAAGACACCAAGATCTCAAACGTAAAAACTGTGTTTCAACTTCTAGCTAAATAAGAGACCCCACCAGGAAATAATAATCCTGAAACACAGCATTTAGAAACAAAATAAACAAGACTTTTCTCAGATTTGAAAGAAAATGCCTGTCCTCAAATTCACGAAACAACAATAGATCCCAAGCAAAATGAGTAAAGCTAAAGTTGCAGAAACAGAATCATGGTGATGCTGCAGGGAATATGAAAGCAGGTAAAGAGAAAGAGAAATGACTTAAAATGTAATTGTAGCTGATGAGTGACAATAGCAAGGGAAAAGGGGACTGAAGAAAAAGGTTCACATTGTGTGCCTAGAAAGCAATCACCTGTCAACTCCAGTTCTGTGCATGAAAGCACAAAAACTCCTCCCTGGAAGAGCACTAGTGAGCACAAGACAAAAAGAGCAGGCTGAAAGCAAGGAGAAAAGGAAATGAGGGCATATAAGGAAATCCTAGTATGCTAAAACCTAGAGTGAACCTATTGGCAATTGTATAATTTGGCCTGGCTATAATGACCAACTACAGGCATAAAAGGCACAATGCATGGGCACATTGGTCCAATTCCACATAATTGTATACTTAACATATTTTATTATATTTTATTATTTTATTTTATGTCAAGCATGGCAGAAAAGTTGATTTTTAAAAGCACATAGAACTTAAATGCTATGAAATAACAGTTTAGACAAAAGCTTCAATTCCTTTAAGATGTTCCCACATCTTTTAAGATGTGCCCCAAATATTTATATTATGGGGCAAAGGGTAGGAATAATCATTGACCTCATGTAGTATGGAAAAAGTGCAGACACTGAGCACTGAAAGATAATATTAGAAGAGAAAACAGTATGAGCCTCAAGAGACATAAGGGACAAGTATACCCTTCATCTTTCCCTTTTGGTGTGACTTTAGACAGTAAGAACAGAAATCATCTAGCACTGTCCTGCTGAGGGTCACATAGATGATTCACAAAGCTTTAATACAAAGTCACTTAAATGGGAAAAAAATACATGTTATGTAGACACTTGAAGCAATGCCCATAGGTCACCATTAGAGGGCTTTTTTTTTTTTTTTTTTTTTTTTTTTTAAGGCAAAAAGATAGAAGTTCCATCCTGTCCTGGAACATATACAATTATTAGAAATGGCTGGAATAAGGGCATGGGTGGAAAATTCTGCTATAAAAGAAGGCAGAATCAAGAGAGTATAGAAGCACCTGGGTACAACATGAGATGCAGTGTAGGGCTCACAGATGGGTGATCTCAGGACTCTAGTCAGCCTCTGTGCAGCAGATGGATACACATGGAGTAGAGTGTACTAGTTCATGCCTGGCATTAGTTGGTTATTCCACAAGAGCCAACTACTACCATAGTCTTTCCTCCAGGACTAATTGCATTTTTCACACCAGAGACAAAGCTTTATGTAGCACCTTGAAGCACACCTTTAAAAATCTGCAATTTGGGACAATTATTTCAGTTAAAGTAGGAAATTGAGTATTTAAAGTAGTTTGCATGCTTAATTAACTGTAATTTACTTAAAAGCACTTTAATACCAAAGTACTGTGGGATATATTTGAAGCTTAAATTATTCTTTTAAGAACTTTTTTTTATTCTTTTTTTAAAAAATGAAGTAAAACTAAAGTTATCAAGTGGAAATAAAAACACAAAGTAAAACTAAAAACTAAAAGTGAGCACTGATAAATTGTTGAGACTAAATAAAAACAGCTCATTAAACAGCCATTCGAGGATTATAATTTAACCCAAAAAAGACAGTTTTTAGCAAATTAGAGTAATACTAGCACTTTGATAGAAAGTGTCACAAAGTTAGATTCTATAATTTCTTTTTAATTCTAATAAATTTAATGTATCCCAATTTAAACCTTGCTATCGTTTTAATACTTTTTACTCAAAACTACATATATAACCTGATATATAACTACATATATAACCTCCTTGCTATACAACATAGTATTAAATTTTAAGATTCTAAAAATCTGGTCAAGTGAAAACACGTTTGTTTGAATTGACTCTTTATCCATCAATTCAAATGGTCTTTGTGGCCTCCTGGTTACTTGTAGCACAATGTATTGTTAAATCCATATGTAGATAGGAAATCAACTAGAGATACAAGGGGCCACACTTTGATAATTGTAAACATATGCATTCATGCTGCAAGGTTAGGAAGTAGGAAAGGTAAAGGCTTTGCTTCCCTTCTGTTTATAAACAAACCCTACAATGATTATCATCTACACAGTGTCTGAGTGTTCCATGTCCAGACACTAGGCAGCTCTGAAACACAGCACTGTTTCCAGCTCTTTCTGCCTGTGCCTTATCTGTTTGTTTGTTTGCTTGTTTGTTTGTTTGTTTGTTTGTTTTAGTCGTGCCCTCTTCCTATCCTCTCTGCTAACCTACCTGCCACCAGAGACGTATAAGCATATGTAAATAATGTTATGTTAAAAACCTCCAGTGGCTAGGAATGACTACTAAACTTATATATCGCCTTCACTATCCTGGGTTTTAAAACATTTTATAGAATAATGTAACTATATCAATAAAGATATATATAAAATCATGTACACTACTGTTCCTTACATTAAAATCTTTGGTATGGCCCCTGTGTGCTCATCAGAGGTGGGTATTTTTAATTAAGCCATAACTTAAAGAGATCCATGAGGACACAGAAGTCATACCTTTACTCAGAAAAAAAGACAAATATAAGTATTTAATAGATGACAATTTTTCTACAGAAGAATCTTTTGAATTATTTTCTTACAACATACTTTAATTCTTCAATAGCTAAAACAATACAGAAAACCAAATTCAAAATACTGTTTTATTATTTAAATATTAATGTGTTACAAGGACTTAGAAACCAGCTTTGGGAAATCATCATGCTGTCATATGCCATAGAAAGACAATTCTCTTAACTGGTTCATTCAGTTTAGAATCCCAAATCCTTCCTATCTCTATCATTTCTCCTTCTGCACACTAATAAAATTGCTGACTAACTATGTGTAACTGTATCTGATTTGAAAAATATCAAATTCAGAAGCCTCAAATAGTATCTGGACATGGCATACCCCTTAATTTACTATCCACATTCAGAACAAGGGGAGAACATTTCTCTGCAAGGACCTTTGCAGATCCTGGGGGTAACAGTCCTATCCTGGATCTACCTCTTCAAGCATTTCCTAGCATTTTCGTTTTCAGGATTAACTTCTAGTCTCAAGATTACACTTGTTTGGACTTACTTGGGTATACTATCCTCCAGGATATAAGTGAAGTACACAAAGCTGTTGCCATTTAGTAAAGAAAGAGGGTAGACATTCCATTCAGTGTTTCTAGGTTTTCCTTCTCTTTTTGTTTTCTGCCACAAAAAGAAATCCCAAATAAGATGACTTCCATTATTAGTGGAGACACCAGCAAACACTGTGACACAGTTGTGATATGCTTCTCATTTCATTGTTTTAACTGTCTTTCCACAGCATCAAATAGCAAAGTATGGTCCAGAGAACTTCTACAGCTTCTATGTGTTACTAAAATGATGGGAGTTGCCTTGTTAAAGAAAAAACAAACTAGATGCGGTTTAAGATGCCTTTAATGTCCTGTGAGCCTACTGCATTGCTAGGTACAAGACTTTTAAATTCATATGAGCTGTTAATTTTATCCTTATTAATGATCTCTATTGCTTTCTACTGACTTGGATTTTTTTTACTTAAGTGGTAAATCACAAGAAGGTTGAAGTTTTGAGTTGTCTTTTACATAAAGCCTGTAAAGTTGTAAAAGTCTAAAAGTTACTGCTCTCACAAATGCTAATATTTGCATCCCTTTGCTCAATTGCTTAAGAGAAAGGTCAGATTTGAAAGACAAATAACCAACACAATGTAATTTTTTCTGGTGGAAAGAATAAAATATTTGTTTGATTCTTTTGTTTCTAAGCTGCTCATTTTCAGTTGAAGATACATTCACTTCTGATTAATTATAAGTAAATTTTAAAATCACTGAACATTTTCAAAGCAAATATCAAGAATCATTTGTCCCCCATAAAAAAAAAAAAAACACTGAAATAATTTCTACCTAGATCTACATAGTCTTTGGAACATAGTCTTCATTAACAAACTTAATTTATATCTATAGTTAGGGCTGTTTCCATATTTCTAGCGAAAGCTACTCTCTCAGTGAGAAGAAAGGTAGACTTTATCTACCTGGTGGCAGGAATTACAGGAAGAATTGGTTACATAAAAAACAATTTCCTGCAAATCAGAACAGAAGCAACACCCAGTACCTCTTCATTTTCCTAGCACTGTGTTTCCATTGCTTTGAAACAAAATAATTTGTAGGCTGTTTGGTTTATATGTGAGAAGATAAAAGCAATCGATGTTTCTTCAAAATGAAAAAGTAGATTCAAGTCATTCTTTTATTTGTTGAGAAATATAGCATATCTTTACTATTGGATGCACTCTAAGAGTTACTCACCTATCTGTTGAGCACTTGTTACCTAGCAACAATCAACAAGCTCCAACCATTAAAAGAAGAAAAGGCAGCCATCCATGCATCAGAACAGTATGCTAGGGAGAACTGTAAAGGGCTCTTAGGATTGCTGCCTCTTGATATGACACATGGTAGGATTTCTTAAGAGGGTGTGAACATGTGAATATAAAAGCAAAGCTCTTGTCATTCCAGTGCATGACAAAGGTAGAGTTTTGATGATACAATTACAAAGCATTTAACTTTGAATCCATCAAAGGTAGAATATCCTGAGTATATCTTACCTGAAAATCTGTGTACATCTCTGAAAAGGGACTGAGCCCTTCTTCAAGCCACAAATTGATAGTGTAGTGAGGCAAACACTTGAGAAATGAAAATGGTTTCCAAGCCTCAAACGGAGTGTTTTCAGAGGAGCCTGGTAATAGAGGTATGCAGTGTACATTTACCATATTCCTAAATACAACATTGGCTCTCCATCTTCCTAATGCTGCAACCATTTATTAAAATTCCTCGTGTTGTGGTGAACACCATCACGACATTATTTTTGTTGTTACTTCAAAACTGTAATTTTAGTACTGTAATGAATCATAATGTTATCAGATATGCAGGATATCTGTTATGAGACTCCTGTGAAACCCAAAGGGATCATGACTCACAAATTGAAAACTATGGAAATAAAACATTAGAGGAAGGTTGAATGGTTCAAACTCAAAATGTTCACAAACGGGAACAATGGAACCTCCTAAGACCTCCTTTCACACGTGCAGTATAGAAAAAATAATGTGAGGAAACTTGAGAGAAAAGTCTTTAATATCAACGTTGGTTTTCAGAAAGTGTGTTCTGCAACTCTTCTTCCTCAGAATTATCTGGGGTACTTGGTTTAAAATGTAGATTGTCAGATATGGTCCCATAGCCAATGAATCAAGAAAGCTGGAGGTCCATACATGTTTTTAATACGATATACCAAGTACTTCAACAGGAGAATAGATCTACAATAAAATAACCTGTGTATATTCCAACAATAAAATACCACATAGCAATGAAAATCAACAAATTACAAATGCATCAATCAAGTGAGTCTCAGAAACATTAAATGAAAAAGATATATAGACAAAAGCACAATATATCTAGGGACTCCAATCACTCCAAGTTAGCACACAGGGAAAATATAACTGTGATAATAGAAATCTGAGATTTGAAGTAGAAGATTTATTAGAAAGGCAGAGGCCTTTTGTATCATTGTATATATTTTACGTCTTACTTAGGATTTTATTGCTATGGAAAGACACCATGACCATGGTAACTCATATAAAGGAAACATTTAATTGGGAATGGCTTACAGTTTCAAAAATGTAGTTCATTATCATCATGGCAGGAGGCATGGCTGTACAAAAACAAACATGGTGTTGAAGCTGAGAGTTATACATCTTGATCTACTGGCAGCAGAAGACTGTGCCCCCCCATTAGACATAGCCTGAGCATATATAATACCTCAAAGCCTGCCCCAATAGTGACATACTTCCTCCAACAAGGCCATACCTACTCTAACAAGTCCACACCTCTTAATATTGCCACTCCCTATAGTTAAGTATTCAAACACTTGGGCGTATGGGAGCCATTCCCATTCAAATTATTATATGCAACATGTTTCCTTGTGCTGGCAAACGGGGTGAGATATGTGTGGGTGCACAGTCCATACCATGGTATACAAACAAAGATCAGAAGATAACTCCCAGGATCTGGTTCTCTCCTAGTATTTTGTAGGATCAAACCCAGTCTCATGTCTATGTGAAATCACCTCTAGCCACTAGATTATCTTACAGACCCTATATTCTGGATCTTAAGAAGGATGTAGGTCCTTACCAAAGCTCATAAAAGGGATGTTTTCTAATGTGTGTATTTTATTATGTATAGAGTTTACATGAAAAACACTAATAATAATTAATAGCAGAAATTATTTTTGTTCTTAGAAATTATATGATAGTAAAGAAAAAGAAATGCTCAGTTGCTCTAGCAACTTCATTTGGGAAGCAATTTTTATTTTTCCACTTAGGACATGGTCATCTTGAATACACTGAGAATGCATAAATTCTATTTACAAGTGATATATCAAACACTTTATTCTGACTACCTTAGGACAGGTAATATTTACCACCATAGAGTTTTTTCCCTTATTTGTCCTTGAAAGCTTCTATTTTTAAATTCCACTTTGTAAGCTCACTCAGGTCTATTAGAGACAGATTGCAGAACTGTAGGAGGAAGAAAAAGTAAATAACCAGGTATAGAAAAGAAAATAAGAAACCACAACAATATATTGGTTTGGGCTCGAAACTAACACTGCTTTTAATAGTATCACATGTCAAAAACTCTACCAACCATGAAGTAATCAATCCTGAACCCTCAAACACAAGAAACATACACATGATATTGACCAAATTCAGTGGAAGCACTCTAGAACATAAATATCCCTCAGTGGGGATTGAAACAAAGCTAGGGAGTCATAGAGCCCCTCCAGATAAATTACCATGAAATAATGGTCAGACATAATGAACATTTGTCTGGGTTAAAAAAAAAAGAATTTTGAACTTGAGTATGTAGTTGATTGAATGTAGGCACATAGCAAGCCAATTTGTATGAAATCCAGGCACAGTGAAAAAGTACCCAGTAATTAGTGACAGCCAGTTCAACTTGGAGCATCCCAAAGACTTGTCACCACTTCTCATTTATTTGGAAAACCATTAAGACTGCAATAACCTCTCTTTTACGGCCTGTATGTGCTCATGTCATGCTCTACCAACTCCCTCTTAGCTATCACAATCTCTCCCATAGTACTGCCTATTACTAACTAAACAACAAAACAAAACAAAACAAAACAAAACAAAACAAAACAAAACACAAAACAAACAAAAACCACTGGCTCCCCATAGACTATACTTAGACCCTTAGGTGTTTTTATTTCCTGGAAAAAAAAATTTCCTTTACCTTAACATGTGTTACTTACATAATAAGTAATAAAAATACTAGAAAGTAGGACATGTTTGGAGTTTAGTAATTAATCTCTGGGATGACACAGAACTCTTTGAATACAACCCAAAATGCAAGAAGCCATCAATTCTAAACCCTACAAATTACTCCAGAGATGTTGATCTTCTGGCCCAAAAGCTAGAGAAATATTCTTATTGGCTAAAACTGTTAGTGTTTTCCCAGGGATACATTTGCATGATCGGTGCTATGAAGACTTAAAATGGCTGCTTAAAAGTTCAGGTCAGAATTCGTTGTAAAAGAGTTTGCCATAAGCTCACAACAAAAGTATTCTTTTGAATATGGGATTCACAGGTAACCTGGATTAGATATGTATCTGTATTTGACTTTATTACAGATTGGCTTGCACTGATAGCGCCTCATTAATGTTGATTATCTTCATGCAACTGAATACTGACATATCTGGAGGCATTACATGAAAACTGGTCCTACTCTGGGTGGACAAAAAACATGTTTCATTTCCGTGGCCTGAGATAAAACACAGGAATTACATGGAAAAACTACTGACATAAACAACACACTTTTACACAGACATTCTCAACTGTGTTTATACTGTATTTATTTCAGCATGAAAAAAAAGTAATGCTGTCTCTCATATCTTCACATTTCCCCTCTCCTCCTTATCTCTCCCATGCCAGTAGTCCCTACAGTTGAGACAGAGTCACCATTATAGTCATCTCTTTCTCATAATCTTTACTTTCCCTAGGGCCCAAATTGTGTAAGTTGAAAAGTCTAAGAAATATGGTTGCCCCCTTCTGACCATGAACATGCTTCTTGTGTATGATGCCCAAAGTCCCTCTTAACATTCCTGCTCCTCGCCGGGCATGGTTGCGCACACCTTTAATCCCAGCACTCCAGAGGCAGAGGCAGGCAGATTTCTGAGTTCGAGGCCAGCCTGGTCTACAAAGTGAGTTCCAGGACAGCCAGGGCTATACAGAGAAACCCTGTCTCGAAAAACCAAAAAAATTTTAAAAATTAAAAAAAAGATTCCTGCTCCTCTGAAGCCGTTTTCCCATGAAAACGTGAAACAAAATCATGGCCCAAAAATAGCCAGATACACCTCTATGGAAAATAAGTTCATATTAAAAATGTCCATTTCAGTATAAACAGTCAGGAAAAGCATGTGTGATTTGTCATTACCATATATATATATATATATATATATATATATATATATATATATATATATATATATATATATTTGTGTGTGTGTAATATATATATATATATATGTGTGTGTGTGTGTGTGTGTGTGTGTGTGTGTGTGTATGTGTGTGTGTATGTAGTATACTCAACATAGTGACTTTTATCATTCAAATGGAGTAGTAGGAATAGTAGGTATAATAATAGGTATCACTAAAACTTGCATATCTTCACATATGATATGTTCTAAAGTCTACCTGCTCAAAGTAAGGGAGCAGCCATAAGAACAGCAGCACAGGAAAGACTTCGGAAAGCAAGTTTCCGTTGAACTGAATAGTCCAAGAACTCTGTGCAGAAGGAAAGGATAATTTGTGGTAAAAATGGAAATGGACCAAAAAGGCAAACATCTCTGAGCTCTCAGATGCACTTTTGTTAACTCTGTCAAAAGGCAGAACATACAGCCTGGCATTGTTAACTCTGTCAAAAGGCAGAACATACAGCCTGGCATTGTTAACTCTGTCAAAAGGCAGAGCATACAGCCTGGCAAGAGGACATTGTTGTAGATTTAGAAAAGAACAGTTGAAGAAAATAATGAGCACTGAGTCCTAGAAGAAAGAAACAAAGAAAATTTGAATGTCTAAGTCAAAAGGAAATAGATGAATAAACAGGCCAGAGGAGAAGGAAATTGGAAAGATTGTCACAAGATGGGAAATCTGAAATCCCAGATATGTTTAAGACAATAAGCTCCAAACAGCCTACATGTGTGTGTGTTTCTGCAAATGGCTCCTTTTGTTTGGTTGGTTTGATTTGGTTGTCTTCTAGTACTGAGAATTGAACATAGGACCATGTACACCTAGTCAAATGCTCTTACACTGAGCTACATCCCTCTCTAGAAAAACTTAAAAAAAAAAAAAAGTTGTAACTTGAAAGTGTTTTAAGGAACTAAAATATGTAAATGTCTCCTACAAGACAAGGTTCAGAGAGAATATTTACAAATATCTAACAGGAAAGAATCATCACATAATATCAATTTGTAACATTTCATACATATTTGACTTGCTAATTAGACAGTTGTATATGCACAAAAGCATATATATATATATATATATATATATATATATATATATATATATGTGTGTGTGTGTGTGTGTGTGTGTGTGTGTGTGTGTGTGTGTGTAGTATATATATGTATATGTTAGGAATTGAAGGAATTGTTAAGATCTATGCTGACTAGCTTTATGGCAGCTTGACACAGCTAGAATCATCTTGAAAGAAGGAACTACAATTGAGAAAGTGTCCCCACCATATTGGCATGTGGACAAGACTGTCATTGCCCTACCCCCACTGGAATTTTAGGTCTAAAACAGACCTAAGAGGGAAAGTTTTACTGTGGTTGCTTAAAAAAAATGAACTAAACAACTTAATGTCTTCTGGAATTAGGAAATAAGAACAAGCCACATGCAGTAGGCAGTAAGAAACCACAAAGATCCAGAAAGAAAGTGCTGGAATATGTACTAAAAGAACAATTCATAAAACCAAATAAGGAAGTAGTTCTCCGAAAGCAATAAGACTGGCAAATGCCTAGGCAAAATAACTGAATGAAAAAGACAGACCACTCAAATTAAAAGGGAAGTTACAGCAGAATACAGTGAGATGTAGGGGATTCTTAAAGACAACTTAGAAGACTTATATCCCCACACTTTAACTTTCTCTAATCCTACTTTTAATAATGGGTCATAAATGTTTTAACCTCCTGTCTAGCCCACCACCCACCAGAGATAGTGGAAGAGAAAGGATATAGGGGGGCTGGCGAGATGGCTCAGAGGGTAAGAGCACTGACTGCTTTTCTAAAGGTTCTGAGTTCAAATCCCAGCAACCACATGGTGGCTCACAACCACCTGTAATGAGATCTGATGCCCTCTTCTGGCACATCTGAAGACAGTTACAGTGTAATTATACATAACAATCAATCAATCAATAAATAAAAGGATATAGGGGAATTGGATCTGTTTAGAAATGATTCCTAGGAGTAGATCCTTCAGTTTACAGTTAGCACCAGTGGCTCAATTCACTAGCAAACACTTTGGTTATACCAGCTGTCCAGTACGGTCGTATCAGGATAAGGGCATCGGTGAGAAGACCTAGCAGTAACAGGCAGGCCTCAGTTAAATCATCACTAGTTATAAGGAGGGACCAGGAAGGATGCCAGGAGTTCTCTGCTGTGACTCTCTCAACAGTTGAGAACGATTTATACTCCCTCCAAACATCTCCTGTCCTCCAAGGATCTTGCTTCACCATGTGTCTTGCCTTAGCACATGAGTCTTAGCAAAACTCCATGTGAGTCTGTCTTAGCTGACATCACTCTGCCAATCATCCTGAATCCATGGAAGCACCAAGAAACTACAGCACACCACCAGAAGTGTGTTGGTGTGATTCTCTCTATGGAAGCCCTACAAATGGAGCTCAACTAGGCAAGGTAAGGCAGACTAATACATGTGTGTCATCAGCAAAGAATTCTTGATCACATGTTCCTTCTGTGCTTGCTTTGCCAGAACATGCTTTGATCTGTGTCTGCTTCAGTGAAATGCTCCTTCACAAGCCTTCATTAGCCTTTCACCTGTGTCCACTCCATCCAACACTTTCCAAAGAACCCTTAACTTTACCACCCCACCAAGAAAGTGAGAAACTTTGGAACACTTAGTCTTTTTTTTTTTTTTTTTTTTTTTTTTTTTTTTTTTTTTGGTTTTTCGAGACAGGGTTTCTCTGTATAGCCTTGGCTGTCCTGGAACTCACTCTGTAGACCAGGCTGGCCTCGAACTCAGAAATCTGCCTGCCTCTGCCTCCCGAGTGCTGGGATTAAAGGCGTGCACCACCATGCCCGGCTCAGGAACACTTAGTCTTAAATGGATGTCTTCATCAACACTGTCCCCTTAAAGCTCAGGGATCTATGGAGAAGTCAAAAAATTTCGAAGAGCCAGAGATAGTGGATAATTCCAAAGATCCATTGCCTTTCAAACCAGATGGGGTCGTAACACTTGATAGAGAGCAATGAGCACAATGAACATGGGTTCCCACCACTAAGAAGGAGCCATCTGCAATTAATACCCACTCAAAAGGAAAAATTAGTTTTCTCCAATAGTGTGTCATTGGGTATGCTATCCACACTTCAGTGCAGACCCTGTGCCCAGTGGCCTAATACAAAATGAATGTGACCATATAGTTCAGAATTTTTCTCTCACTTTGCTTTATATTGGCTGTTGTTTTGTTTGGGGGTATTTTGTTTTGATTGGGGTTGTTTTGTATTGTTTTGGGTTATTTTTTGCTTTTTGTTTTTGCCCTTTTTGGATTTTTGTTTATTTATTTTCATTTCCAGTGTGTGTGTATTTGTGTGTGTGTGTGTGTGTGTGTGTGTGTGTGCACTTCCAGATTTTTGTTGTTGCTTTTGTATTTGTTTAGTATTTTTTATCTAAAGAGAGAAAAAAAGATAAAGTTTAGTGAGTTAGGAGATAGAGAAAATTTGGGAGGAATTAGAGGAGGGGAAATATGATCAAAATATATTGTTTGAAAAATATTTCTTCCATAAAAAATAAATAAGTAGGCCAGGCATGGTGGCACACACCTATAATTCCAGCACTTGGGAGGCAGAGGCAGATGAATTTCTGAGTTCAAGGCCAGCTTGGTCTACAGAGTGAGTTCCAGGACATCCAGGACTACACAGAGAAACCCTGTCTTGACAAAAAAACAAAAAACAAAAACAAACAAACAAACAAAAGTAAATTCTTAAAATTAGCAATAAAATTTTGTAAACCAAGAACATAATAGAATACATAAGACACCCATATATCATGACCAAATTGAAGCTCATATATCATCACCACAGGAATACAAGATGAGATTAGCATATGCAAATCAAATTATAGTGTAACACACAAAGAGATTTAAGAACAGACATTGCAAGATTATCATTGAAAATATGGAAGTGGCCTTGGATGAAGTTCAATGTTTCTTCAAGATAAAAGTCTTGAACAAGCTAAGAATCGAAAGAACACAGTTCAACATGACAAAAACTAAATATAACAAACCTATAGTAAATATTATATTACATGGGAAAAACCGAAGCAGGTAAGACCATTTTCACTATTATCATTAAAGACAGTGCTCAAAGTATATACTTGTCTTAGTCAGGGTTTCTATTCCTGCACAAACATCATGACCAAGAAGCAAGTTGGGGTTTATTCAACTTACACTTCCACGTTACTGTTCATCACCAAAGTCAAGACTGGAACTCAAGCAGGTCAGGAAGCAGGAGCTGATGCAGAAGCCATGGAAGGATGTTTCTTATTAGCTTGCTTCCCCCTGGCTTGCTCAATTTGCTCTCTTATAGAACCCAAAACTACTAGCCCAGAGATGGCACCACCCACAATGGGCCCTCTCCCCTTGATCACCACCTGAGAAAATGCCCCACAGCTGGATTTCAAGGAGGCACTTCCCCAACTGAAGCTCCTTTCTCTGTGATAACTCCAGACTGTGCCAAGTTGACACACAAAAACAGCCAGTACAATACTAGAAAAATAAAACAGCAGAAAAAATTAAAAGGCTATAAAAAATAAAAGTTGGAAAATAATAGCCCGGTAGATAACATGATTCTACGCTTGAAAGACCAGATTCCACGAGAAAGCTCAGACCAATAAGAAACATTATTCTATCAAACACTATAAAATGTTTATGACAATAAATTCAAATCCTTATATCTCCCCAACCTTGTAAGACTATTATGAATATTTTTCAATCCCTCCCCAACCCCACAAACTTTGTAAAACTTTTTAAACACAAAGGTCCTTCTCTACTGTTAGAATTAAAGTGATGAAATATATTCCCCTTGCCCTTCCTTCATTTCCTTTGTACCAATTTTTTTAAAATTAGCCAATCATGAAAGACTATGAGGTTACATGGCAGACAATTGGGAAAACACAGTTATCACCTGCATTACAGTAAAATCCAAGTGCATTCCTGCCCAGTTTGCTTGCTCTTTAAAGGTACTCCCTTGATCATGAGTAAATGTTAGCCTTGTCCAGACACTTCAATGGACTGATGATCTGTTTCTTTGAAACCACAAGCTTATTTCTAAGAAAATTGATTCACATTTTCAGCAAAGTATCAGGTTATAAAGTCAATATACAAAAATCAGTATTTTTTTAAAGATACAAATAATGACCTTGAAATCAGGGGCAGAGCTGGCAAGGGAGGGGGCTATGAGTCTCATTCATGACAGTTTGAAAAAACTAACAAACAAAAACAAACAAACATACAAACAAACAAGACTACTAATAAACCTAATCTAACCAATGGACAGATAGATTCTAAAACAGAAAATTTAAGACACTGGAAAAAAATTGTAAAAACACACTAAAATATGGAAATGTCTTCCGTGCTCATAGATTGTCAAAATTAAAATATTAAAAATGGCTGTATAGTCAATGGAATTCTAATGCAATACTTGTCAAAATTCCAATAACATTCTTTACAGAACTAGATAAAATAATTCTTAAATTAATATGGAGTTAAAAAAATACCAAATGGCCATGTCAATCCTAATCAAAAGAAAAATGCAGGAGATGATACATAATCTCAAATGCAAAACCATAGCAATAAATATTAATGTAAATCATACATGTAAACAAGTGAGATAGAAGAGAAGACCAAGAAATTAGCCCACAAAGCTATGGCCACTTAATTTTAGGCAGAGAAATTATATATATGTGAGAAAAACAAAAAACAAAAACAAAAAATATAAAATCCTTTTCATTAATATCAATGGGAAAACTAGATAGTCATTCCCACAGGAATAAAATTAAATAGATAGATAGATAGATAGATAGATAGATAGATAGATAGATAGATAGATAGATATTAGCAGCACACATTATAACTTCGCTGATAAAATGTGTATTATTTATAGGTAACATTAATATTCATTTACTGAATTTACATATATACAATCTGCAGTTCGGTCCAAGTCAGCTTACATTATTTTAACAGTAAGAATGGACACCTTGAGCAATACAAGAAACATTTTCTACAAGGTAGAGAAACAAGAGAGGAATGATTTAGTAAATGATTATGAACCTCAGAATTGAATCCAGTTTGCATAAATTCTTATTCAAGCTTAATGCTGTTATATTTGTTGTTAATTTGTAAGTAGTTACTTTGCTTCATGTAATTTGTTTATATAAATTTGTGTGCGTTTGTGTGTGTGTGTGTGTGTGTGTGTGTGTGTGTGTGTGTGTGTATGTGTGTGTGTATGTGTGTGTATGTGTGTGTGTGTGTTTGTGCATGTATGTGCATGCACATGTGTCCACATATGTTTATTTTGGGAGGGTGCATACCATGACAAGTGTTAGAAAGTCAGAGGACAAATTTCAGGAGTTGATTCTAACCATCTTCCTAGTTGAGGTAGGAGCCTCTATGTCCTAAAAGCTAGTAGATTCTCCAGTTTCTACTTCCTATCTCACCATAAGAATGCTGTGTTTATTATATATTTGCAGCACTGCAGCTAGCTTCCTATGTGGTTTTAGGTATTGAATTCAGGTCCTCTGGCTTCCATGCATGTATTTATATTTACTTGCTGAGCATTTGGCCACTTGTGTTCAATGTTCTTGGTGTTATTAAGAGCAGCAGATGAATAACATGTCTTCTTTGTATACTGCAGTGACTTGAATAAGAATGTCCTTCATAAACTCAAATATTTAAACCCTTGGTCTCCAGTGGCGGCATTATTTAGGGTGGAGTAGCCCTGTAGGAGGTAGTATATCACTTGGGGCAGGCTTGGGAATTAAAAACTACATACCACTTAAAGTTTGTGAGGCATGAAGCTCGCACTGAAAGGCATGAACTCTTGGGTTTGAAGATGTGAACCCTCATCTTTATGTTCCTACCTTGCTGCAAAGCTTCTCATCAGGCTGGACTCTTATCCATCTGGAACTTTAAGGCAAAACAAACTCTTCCTTATAGCGCTTGTCTTGGTCATAGTGTCTTACCACGGTAACAGAAAAGTAATAAATATTAACACACGCACCTGATAAACATCCCCTTCAATGTTTACATGCTACATATCAAATCTGACAAATTAAAAGTCTCCATACTTCCTCCTTAAATTATATCCTTCTTTTATTTGCTTTTTACCCCAAAGATCCTGCTTCAACGCCACCATATAAATATTTGTCACTTTGCAGACAATAATCATTTTCTTTAACTCAATGAGGCCTTTTTTGTTTTGGTTTTTTTTTTCAACTTTTATTAGATATTTTCTTCATTTACATTTCAAGTGTTATCCAGAAAGTTCCCTATATCCTCCCCCCTCCCGGCCCTGCTCCCCTACCCACCCGCTCCCACCCCTTGGCCCCGGCGTTCCCCTGTATTGGGGCATATAAAGTCTG
>LR753945.1:0-61600 GCA_902729485.2 Mus minutoides
CTAGTTGGCCATCAGTGGGAAGAGAGGCCCCTTGGTTATGCAGACTTTTTATGCCCCAATACAGGGGAACGCCGGGGCCAGGGGGTGGGAGCGGGTGGGTAGGGTAGCAGGGCCGGGAGGGGGGAGGATATAGGGAACTTTCTGGATAACACTTGAAATGTAAATGAAGAAAATATCTAATAAAAGTTGAAAAAAAATAGTATACTACATAATATATAATAAAAAAAAATGTTCAACATCCTTTTTTTCTTTTCTTTTCTTTTCTTTTTTTTTTTTTCTTTTTGAATCTATCAGCTTTATTGGATTTAGTTACAGGACAATAGGGACGAAGTTGTTGACCAGATCACAAGAGACTCATAGTCAATTGTTACTCTATTATGTGAAACAAGCATTTGAGAATTATGATTATTGGGAAATGCAAATCAAAACAACCTTGAGATTCCACTTCACAACAGTCAGAATGGCTAAGATAAAAAACCCAGGAGACAGTAGATGCTGGCAAGGATGTAGAGAAAGAGGAACACTCCTCCATTGCTGAGGGGACTGCAAGCTGGTACAAACACTCTGGAAATCACTTTCGCGGTTCCTCAGAAAATTGGACATAGTTCTATCAGAAGATCCTGCAATACCACTCCTGGGCATATACCCAGAAGATGCTCTAACATGTAATAAGGACACATGCTCCATTATGTTCATAGCAGCCTTATAATAGCCAGAAATTGGAAAATCTAGATGTCCTTCAACAGAGAAATAGATACAGAAAATGTGGTACATTTACACAATGGAGTACTACTAAGCTATTAAAAACAAATTGAAATTCTTAGACAATTGGATGGATCTGGAAGACATCATCTTGAGTGAGGTAACTGAATCACAAAAGAACACATATAATATGTACTCATTGATAAGTGGATATTAGCCCAGAGCTCAGAATCCATCTTAGAAGGAGTAACAAAATATCCATGGAAGGAGTTACAGAGACAAAGTTCAGAGCAGAGGCTTATGGAAAGACCACCCAGAGACTGCCCTACTTGGGCATCCATCCCATAAACAACCACAAAAAGTATACATTATGGCAGATGCCAATAAGAGCCTGCTGACAGGAGTCTGATATAGCTGTCTACTGAGGGGTTCTGGCAGTGCCTGACAAATACAGAACTGATGCTCACAATCATCCATTGGGTGGAACACAAGTTCCACAATGAAGGAGCTAGGGAAAGCACCCAAGGAGCTGAAGAGGTTTGAAGCCCCATAGGAGGAACATCAATATGAACCAGTACCCCCCAGAGCTCCTTGAAACTAAACCACCAAAGAAAACACATGGTAGAACTTGTGGCTCTAGCTGTATATGTAACAGAGGATGGCTTAGTCGGTATCAATGGGAGGAGAGGCCCTAGGTCCTATGCCCTAGTATAGGGGAATGCCAGGACCAGGAATGGGAGTGGGTGGGTTGCGGAGCAGGGGAAGGTGGGAGGGGATAGGGAAATTTCAGAGGGGAAACTAGGAAAGGGGATAACATTTGATATGTAAATAAAGAAAATATCTAATAAAAAAAGAAAAAAAAAAAAAAAGACTAGAGTAGCCAGTTTGGTCTTCCTTCTTCGTGAGCTTTACGTGTTCTGTGAATTGTATCTTCGGTATTCCATGCTTCTGGGCTAATATCCACTTACCACTGAGTGCATATCCTCTGTCTTCTTTTGTGATTGGGTTATCTCACTCAGGATAATATTTTCTAGTTCCATCCATTTATCTGAGAATTTCTTGAAGTCGTTGTTTTTAATAGCTGCTCTTAAATAGCTTCTTTTTCCTGTGCTGTTCTCCTGAGAGTTGGGAGTATTCTATCTGACTCATTTGGACAAATCTTTCTCCAAGTTGTCACTTTGTTCCTCAATTAGATGCCACTTTCAAGATTGGTTGCTTCCTTCTACACAACAATTTTATCTTAAAGGTGTATACCAAAGATGTGTCACTATTCCAGCCAGAAGGATCATACAGACCTGGGTCTTTCAATGTGATCCTTTGAGACAGCATAGCTATATTAATGGGTTAAAGCTCCTCTACTTATTTAACTCATTAGTAAAAGACAAGGTATGTTATCAGAAGTAGAATGAAAAAATTATTAAACACAGATTCAACTTACATATCCTAAAACAATGGAATAGATATGTATGCCTAAACCCTTTATATTTATAAACTTTAATAAGTGTGCTAATACAAGTAACATTAGGAATGGAAAGAACAGTATAAGATAATTAAGAAAGATCACATAAGATCCAGTACTAGAATTGAAGTGTTCTGATTTGTTGAAAATTATACAAAGAGTTTTAAGCAGAGAGCTTAAATATACAGTTTTATGAAAGGGAATATCATCAGTTTTGTTCTGCAAAACAAATTGCCACTTTATAAAAAAATCTGGTGCCACTGCAAAAGACTATGTTTCTCAAAGTCACAACTGATTTGAGCCTTCAAATCCAGTTCATACAGGGTAATGAAATTAGAGTTATTCCTGCATAGCACAATCCGTGGGTTGTCATTCTGTTAAGAAGATAGCAGGGGCCAGTGACTTACCATCAGCCTTACTAGTACGATTATTTTAATTTATGTCATCAGCAGTAAGATGGACATCCCATAATGAAATGGGCTCCTTGAGTGTTATTGAAATGAATTTGGAAGACTGCCTCTTGTGATTTCTCCATGAGATTTCCTCTTTCTTCTTCATAATCCCTAGAAAGCTGTGAGCATAATTATTCATGTGTAAAGGACAAAGGAGATGGGATTGTGTGAGAGAGGGCATTGTAATTGCTTTTAAATGCCTTATTTTGCATGCTGAAAATCAGTTTTGCCCTACATCTGTCAGAGTCACCAAGAGAGTAATTGAAATGTTTTGGAAACACCTACTCATTTGGAGTTGCAAGGGCTTTATTACTTTGGCAAGAGCTCCTTGGTTGCAGCAAATGCAAAATATGAATCAGAGAAATGTGCTTGTGTTTGAGGTTTCTAGTCAGCTGTATTATTTATTTAATTGAGATCACGTCAGCAGATATCCGACTATATAACTTCTACTATGGTAAATTCCATTTGTTGTTAGATTTGAAGAATTGCTAAGTTTTTAAAGCATAATCTTTTCTGACTTTGCTAATTATTCTTTTTACATACTCACAACTGCAAAATAAAATTTCAAGTCTTTTAACTTCTTGGGAACTAATAGAATAGGAGATGTGGAAGGGCAATATTCTTCTCTGGAATATTTATTAAGTGTTCTGTTTGTTTGTTTGTTTTTGTATATTGTTTTTCTTTGTTTTTTTTTTGTTGCTGCTCTTGTTTGTTTTGTTTTTGTGAAATTCATGTCAGTACTATATGAAGGTTTTAACAATGTGATTGATACCTTATCTTTGATTTATTATAGATTTGTTTACCCATTAAATGTTTAATGTTATATAATAAATTGATTACCAATATATACTGGTATGTATCTGTAATAAATTAGATTGACAAAATAATAAATCTTACTTCTTGGTAATTATTTTTTAATGTTAAAAAATATTTTGTTTCATAGTAAGCCAAACACTTTGCATCTAAATAATGTTTTTTTCTTGGTCAGGTAATTTTGAGTCTATCATTTAATTTAAAAGTTTCACAAAATATACATACATATGTTATACAAATGTACACTGAAACTTTAATGAAAACTATATTATTTTTATATATCAAATTTCTCTCTAAAGTATAAGTTAATTAGTATTGAAATATTTATGTTTTTCCAAGTTTATGTCATTCTGTATTTCAATTGTGAGATAGTAATGGCTCCCAATAGATTTTCTAGTATTTTTGAACATGGCTAATATGTGTGATACGGCAAAAATCATGTTAGGCCAATATAAAAAAATACCATTCTGCCATTTTTAGTTGATAGTGATACCCCCAATTTTCTCACTAAAATAACTATATTTTATAAGAACATACTTTTCTGTCAGGGTTGGAATCCTAGGACTGTGGAAGAGACATGCTGAGGGGGTTAAGAGATATCTGTGTGCTTCAGCTGACTTTGGATGTGAGGACATTTATAAGCTTAAAAGACCACATGGCAGTTAGAAATAAGGAATACTAATGAGATAAAAATATGAAGTTTGATAGAAAATTTTCAGCAATCTATGGATTTAAAAAACCTGTTTTATTACTTTTTCTTTTTTAAATTTTTTATTAGATATTTCTTTATTTACATCCTCTTTCCTAGTTTCCCCTCTGAAAATTTCCCTATCCACCCACCTCCCTGCTCACTAACCTACCCACTCCTACTTCCTGGTGCTGGTATTCCCCTATACTGGGGCATAGAACCTTCACAGGATCTAACACCTCTCCTCCCAATGATGATTGCCTAGGCCATCCTCTGCTATATATGCAGCTAGAGCCATGAGTCCCACCATTTGTTTTACTTGATTGGTGATTTAGTCCCTGGGAGCTCTGGAGATACTGGTTAGTTCATATTGTTGTTCATCCTATGGGGCTGCAAACCCCTTCAGCTCCTTGGGTCCTTTCTCTAGCTCTTTCATTGTGCTCAGTCCAATGGATGGCTGTGAGCATCCATTTTTGTATTTGTTAGGCACTCTCAGGAGACGGTTATTATAAGGCTCCTGTCAGCAAGCTCTTGCTGGCATTCACAATAGTGTCTTAAAAACCCTGTTTTAAAAATAAAATTTGTATTGATCTATTGATCTACAAGGTGTCTGCAACCCTATAAGAGGAACAACGATATGAACTAACCAGAACCCCCATTGGGAAGAGCGGGCCCCTTGGTATTGCAAACTTTATATGCTTTAACACAGGGGAATGCCAGGGCCAAGAAGTGGGAGTGGGTGGGTAAGGGAGCAGGGCATGGGGAGTGTAGAGGGAATGTTCTGGATAGCATTTGAAATGTAAATTAAAAAAAATATCTAATAAAAATTTTGGAAAAAATAAAATAAAATAAAATTTGTAAAGAAGATATAAGGAAAGAAAAGAATAGTTTGTTTTGTATTAATTTTTATTCTTCTCACATACCTTCTATCCATCCAGTAGTCTCCCACCTTCTACTCTTCCCAGCCCACCTACCCATGCCATCTACTCCTCTTCCATTTCCCTTTTTAAAGAAAGAAGAACAGGCCTACCAGGGATATTACCCAAACATGGCACAACAAATTACAATAAGACTATGACAAACCATAATACCAAGGCTGAATTACGCACACAGTCGGAGGAAAAGGGTCCCAAGTACAGAAAAAAAAAATTCAATTACATGCCCTCTCCCATTGTTGACACAGGCATTCCCACTGAGTCCTACAAGAACATCAAGTTCTACAATCATAACATACATGCCGAAGACCTAGCTCAGTCCCATCCCGGGTCCATGCTTCTCATTTCAGTCTCTGTGAGACCCTATGAGCCCTCCTTAGTTGAACTGTGGACTGTGTTCTCATGGTGTCCTTGGCCACATTGATTCCTACAATCCTTCCTTCCACCTTTCTGCTGGGTTATCCCTCCCTCAGTACACCAACAGAATCTACTTAAATTCTCCTTCCCAGAGAGATAAATACCTTCCTGCCTTTAGCCCCCATTGTTACTTATCTCTCTGGGAAAGAGGATTTTAGTATGAATATGATGTTCTGTTTATTTTATTTTTTATTAGATATTTTCTCTATTTACATTTCAAACATTGTCCCCTTTCCTGGTTTTCCCTCTGAAAACTCCCATCTCACTCCCCCTTCCCTGCTCTGTCCCTCTTCCCTGTCCTGGCATTACCTTACACTAGGGCATTGAGCCTTCACAGGACCAATGGCCTATCCTCCCACTAATGACCAACAAAGCCATCCTCTGCGACATATGCAGCTAGAACCATGGGTCCCGTCCTTGCTTGGTAGTTTAGTTCCTTGGGAGCTCTGGGGTTACTGGTTGGTTGATATTGTTGTTTCTCCTATGGGGCTGCAAACCCCTTCATCTCCTTGGGTCTTTTCTCTAGCTCCTCCATTGGGGACCCTGTGCTCTGTCCATTGGTTGGCTGTGAGCAACAACTTATGTTCACTTATAAGTGAATACAAATATTTATCTCTATGGATCTGGGTTACCTCTCTCAGCATGATCTTTCCTACTAGGTCTATCCATTTGCTTGAAAATTTTATGATGTCATTGATTTTTAACAGTTGATTAGTACACCATTTTGTGGAAGTGTTGGCAAAAGAATTGAGGAACCTGGATGTTGGAGCCCAATCTCTGACCAGCAGAGATCGGAATAAACGACATTAATCCATGACGTACATGTATACCCATAGCTTGACAAAAAAATCATAAATTTTTGGGAAGTATAAGCAGGACCATTATCTGTTTTATATTGCTTTGGAAGGCCCCAGGCTGCAAAAGCCTGGAGGCAATGGGAAATAACATGTTGTGCTTTTTCTCCTGTATGTGCTGATACAAAAATTACTCCAGAACAGGTATCAATGGAAACATGTACATACTTTAAAGTTCCAAACTCAGGGACATGTGTCACATCCATCTGCCAAATCATCAAGGGTTTTAACCCTCTAGGATTAACTCCAATACTCCGTTTTGGCAACAATGAAACACAATGGCCACACTGGAGGACAATTTCTCGGGCCAGTTCTCTTGAAATTCCAAACTTATGCCGGAGAGTCATGGCATTAACATGGAATTTATTATGAAAATCCTGGGCAAGTTGTACTGGTGAGCTTGTTAGAAATGCAAATACAGTCTGGGTAAATTTATCTGCAATAGTATTACCCTCTGTTAATGGACCTGGAAGTCCTGTGTGAGCTGTGATATGAACAATACTAAAGGGGTTCTTACAATCCCATATGCACTTTTGTATTGCAGTTAATAGCTCAAAAACAGCAGATGACTATTTTATCAAACCCACATTTTCCAATCACTGTACAGCTTGAACCACATACTGACTATCTGATATTAAATTAAAAGATTCTTCTATTTCCAGAAACACTTGCAAGACTGCATTCAGCTCAGCTGCTGATACATATGGAAAAAGATAAATTTTGGAGGGATAACCTTCTCTATATATCACTCCAATGCCTCCTTTAGATCCGTCTGTAAATATATTAATGACACCTGAAATTGGCTTCAGCCTTGTGATCTTAGGAAAAAAATCACAGGCTTTCTTAAAACAAACTGAATCCAAGGGCTGGAGGGGTAATGATTATCAAATTCACCTGTCATACTTGTACACACCACTGCCCATTCGTCATTAGTAGCAGCTAACACTTCTATTTGTTTGGGTCTATCGGGGGTAATTATGGCTTCTGATTGTTTACCAAATCTCCTATACTTATTTTCAGAGCCTTTGCTATCAGCTGTGCTAATGATCTTTACTTCCTCTAAAACTTCTCTAACCTGCTCTATCTTTGATACAATGAACCCAATCTTGGGTACTTCCTTTTTTTTTTTTCTTGTTAATTAGGCCTAAACTTTCAATGTTCGTCTCCTTACGCTCGTCCCAACAACCAGGAACCTTACCCTCATCCCAATAACCGGGAACCTCCCTTGTAAGCCTGGCGTGGTGGTGCACGCCTTTAATCCCAGCACTCGGGAGGCAGAGGCAGGAGGATTTCTCAGTTCGAGGCCAGCCTGGTCTACAGAGTGAGTTCCAGGTCAGCCAGGGCTACACAGAGAAACCCTGTCTCGCAAAAAAACAAAAACAAAAACAAAAACGAAAATAAGAAATGTCTTTAAAAATATCTTTCCCGCTACTTACTGCAGACCTTATCGCTGCTTCTCGCGTCTCCTGACTTCTGACAGCAAGGACTCCTCCTGCCTCTGCCTCCTTCAGCAAATCCTACCAGTGTGCGCCAACACAACAGGCCTGGAGCACCCAGCCTTGGCCTCACCGCCTGTGAGCCTGCGGACCAGTCTGGCCCCCTCCTGAGCTCTGGGAAAGGGTTGTTCACTGGTGCTGGTTCTGTCCGCTGTCTCTGGCCCTCAGGCAATTTCCCCTGCCAATGGCTGCAGCTCTCAGCGTCTTCCTAGCAGTACCGGCTTTCTCTCCTTGTGCTGCTCGCTTTCTCAGTCCGCTCTCGTTCCAGCTTGAGTTCTCCTTCCTGTTTACATTCTTGTTTTTCTCGAGTTTTCAGCACCAAAATGTCGCTTGCGTTCCTCCCAGCACCAAAATGTCGGAGCCCAATCTCTGCCCAGCAGAGATTGGAATAAACGACATTAACTCCAAAAAGCAGGTTCAGAGCAGCTGCAGCCGCTTCTCTTTATTATGGAGGTTTCTTGCAGCTTCCCCAGCTTCTCAGTCAGTCTTCAGTCTGTTCATCATCAATCATATATATATATAGCCACAGACATCCAAGGTAGTGTGCAGGATTGGCTGATAGAATGATCTCGAGAGATGTTGCACTAACCTCTCAAACGAGGTACACATGTGCATGATTGAGACTGAGGTAAACAATCAAGGTTACCTGGCTTTAGCACAGAGCCAGGGCGCCATCTTTGGCCCATGCGGCCACGCCCGCTCCCCACACTGGAGAAGAGGGTTATATGGAGATGCATCTTAATATGACTAATTTCACCCAATAGGAATTTAAAAAAAATAAAATACACCTTCTAAATACCACTTAATGAAGTTCCTGATAATTATCTGTGACACTATCAACCAAATAGCAACATGTTATGGCTATACAGAGAAGTCACAGGTGAAAGATTCAAGTCACCTATGTTTTCTGGAATCTTTAATTATTTCATGGAGTTACACACCATATATCTTCTGAAGCATCCATTTACCTTAGCAGTGTGATGTGGAAAAAGTAATTTTATTTATTCATTTATTTATTTATCTATTATTTGATGGAAATGTATTTTTCTTATATACTATATCCAGGCCACAGTTTCCCTTCCCCCCATTCCTCTCAGCTCACCCCTACATTACCACTCTGCTGGTTACGCTCCCCTCCATTTACCTTCAGAAAGGAATAGGACTACATGAAACAACAACCAAACACAACAAAACAAGACACGGTAGGACACGGCAAAAGCCCTCACATTGAAACTGGGTCTAGCAACCCAATTGGACGGACAGTCCTTGAGGCAGGTTAAAGAGTCAGAGACACACATGTTTCAACTGCTAAGAGTCCGATACATTTCTCTCTTCCCATTTGTCTTAGTCGGGGTTTCTATTCCCACACAAACATCATGACAAAGATGGAAATTGGAGAGGAAAGGATTTATTCAGCTTACATTTCCACATTGCTGTTCATCAACGAAGGAAGTCAGGACAGGAACTCTCACAAGGCAGGAACTTGGAGAGAAGAGCTGATGCAGAGGCCATGGAGGGGTGCTGGTTACTGGATAGCTTCTTCCACTTACTCTGCTTGCTTTCTAAAAGAATCCAGTACTACCAGCCCAGGGATGGTACCACCCACAATGGGCCCTCCCAACATTGATCACTAATTGAGAAAAGGCCTTACAGCTGGTTCTCATGGGTGCATTTCCTCAGGGAGACTTCTTTCTTGGTGATAGCTCCAGTTTGTGTCAAGTTGACACAGAAAACCAGCCAGTACAACTGACCCCTTGCCAACTTGACACACAAAAGCATCATTATCATCCTCAACACTTACTTTCTTATTCATCCCCAAGATCTAAATAACTTTAAAAGTCCTACAATCCTTACAAAATCTCTTAACTGTGGGCTGATGTGCTTTTCCCATCCCTGTTGATATGTCTATTGGTGTCATCCTTGTTCTGCATATGTATAAGCATTCATGTGTATAATCAAACTTTAGATACAGAAATAAATGATTTATTAGTTCTTATTTTGATATATATATATATATATATATATATATATATTCATTGCAAGTCTAATGTAGATTACATCTTAATTTTCTTTTCCTTTCTGCCAAATTCCTTTTTTTTTCTTATTAACATTTACTATATACTAACCATTTAAACAATTTCATCCAGAATTATTTCCTAAGTAAGTCTGCATAATATTATTTTAAAAGATAAATATTTATTGGATGTGTTACAGAAAAGCCTCACTATGCATTGTTTTACTGTGAGAATTCTATATTATATTATTTTCTCATTAAAAAAATGTATAAAGTCTTACTAAGGAAATTTGTCCTAAAATTGGGTTTCCACAGTTAGGAAAAGTACTTTGTAAGAGTATTATAGACACTATTATACACTATAAGACTTAGGGCAATGATTTGGGGAGGTAAGTACTTGCTGTCTAGCCATAGAAACCAAGATTGAATCTTGAAAACCCATTCAAAGCCAGATGTAATAGCATTCATCTGCGACTATTGAGTCTCTTGGCAAAATGGGTGACAAAGTGAGAAGAATCCATGAGATTTCCTTGCTCAGTTTGTCTCAAACAACTTGGAAGGCTAGTATCAACACTACAGGTTGTCTGCTGACTTTGACATATGCTCTGTGGCATGCACACTCCTGCAATCACACAACTGATTCTTCATGGATGCATAAATAAGCACAAACACCCCCCCCCCCCAAACACACAGATAGAGAAAGAGAGAGAGAACCTAACTTTGATAACAATTCTCATTTTGTTGAAGTTGAATTCCCATATAACCTATATTTGTCAAGAAACTTTCTATACCTACAATAAAAAGTATCTATACAATGAAGAATTACATGAGACATAAGAAGTTAAACATGTACATGCATTATTTTACAAGCATATCAGTATAAATTGATAACATATCAAATTAATAAAATAGATCAAATATTATACTCTGAACAGTAAAATACTTTTTACATTTATGAATAATGACTATTAGTTACATAATATAACCCAATGATAGTTTAATTTTATTTATGGAAATGTGGTCTAGACACTGGTCTCAGAATACACAGAAAATTTTATTTTATCTTATTCATAAAAAAGTAACATAACATTTTAGGCCACATATTTTGCTTTGTACATGGAATTATATATTTATGAAATAACTCTTGTTTATCTTAATGAACATAAAATGATTGTTATGTCCTCCATATTTACTGATATATTTAAATATATTAAACTAACAATGACCTGATTAGTAATGCCAATTTCAAGATGTTTAATATATTGAATAAAAATTACTATATAATAGCATATATTTAAGTTAAAATTTTACTCTTCTAAATTATTCTTACCATTATAATAAAATGATTAATTCTAGTCTGGTAACCCCACAAAAAGAAAGAAAAAGAAAAGAACAAAAAGAAGGAACTATCAACACACTAAAGACTTTGCTGTTTGTTAGTTAGAGCTGTTTAGTATATACTTATATATAACCACAAATTTCTGAATTATCATTGTTTGTTTTAGAAGATTTTCTTATTTCTTTTCACATAGAATAAAGCTGAGAGTCATAAAGTTTTAATATGGTTCTTCACCCATCACAAGGTCATGGCTCTTTAAAATACAAGGATAACATGAGAAAAAATTATTTATATGATATGGAAGCCTTCATAAATGAAGAGATAAAGACCCCAGGAATTCTGTGCTCCTTTGTTTCTGTTTGTTGATGACAGCTATGTGTGGGTCTACTGATGTGAATAGATGAGCGGTATCCTAATGACCATAGACAAAGGTCAAAAACAGAACAAATCCTTCCTTCGACTCAGTGTACAACTGCTTCCTCTGAAAGTAGAGCAGGAGCCCTCTGGGTTAAAGGTATTGAACACAGAAAGGAGAATGGCCTTTCTAGGTTTCCTGGCTTGCCTGCACATGGAGGAATTCTATTTCTCTGATCTCTACTAAGGACAAGTAATTGTGATGTTTATGATACATTTTGGAAGACCAGGAGATGTGAGATTGGAGGGAGAAGGCCATTGATATCCTGCTTCTAAAGCTCACCAGTCACCTTAAGGTCAAATTTTTCAGTGTGCCGCAGTGCTGAATTGGGGTATATCATTTTATGAGCACAACAAAGTAATGTCAAGCATAAATAAATTTAGCTTGAACTATTTAAAATGTATATGGCTAAGGTCAAAAGCAACTGTCTCCACATATATAAAAATTATTATCGAGGAATGTGACAGAAATACTTGTCTAAAATTGTACTTCAGATGTGTTATAACTGTCCTATCCAATAAAATAGCCATTAACCACATGTGGCTATTTAAATTTAAATGAAATTAGTTTTAAAATTCTGTTGCTCTGTACTGTTAGCCACATTTCAAGTGAAAATTGCCTCATGTGTCTAGTGGTTACTGTGTTAGAAGCAATGGCAAGAGAGCAGGTTTGTTATCACAAGAAATTCACATAAATTATCTAAAAGAACATTTTCCTAAGAATAAGCTTTATATGTTATTCTACATTCTATGTCTGTATACTCTGAGTTCTTTTTTTCTTAATAAAAGAAAGAGAGAGAGAGAGAAAGAAAGAGAGAGAGAGAGAGAAAGAGAGAAAGAGAGAAGGAAAGAAAGAAAGAAAGAAAGAAAGAAAGAAAGAAAGAAAGAAAGAAAGAAAGAAAGAGGTATTTCCATGGTATGGTATATCAAGCTTTAAGTGATCAGTTTAATTATTGTGAAGTTATTTAAGACACTTAGACAAATGTAAATAACTTCTTTGCTGGAGATTTCCAGAGATATCCAATAAACTTTATTGTGTTGAAAACAATAGTTCAAGATACAGTATACTATATAAAGTTTTTAAAGTATAAATGACCCGAGGACCTCTACCTACTTTGGTCCTCATTAACAAGACTTTTGTAAACTGCATGTATATTATTTGTTAACTGTCAAACATACAGAAAATAAAATTTACAGAAAATTTGTCAGAGGGAAGTCATGCACAATGCTTAAATCATGAAAATATTATTGTCATGCTAATTTTACATAGTTATGTTTATTTTTCATGTGATTCTTTACTAATAAAATCTTCCACAAATTGCCATGTGAGAGCAAAGGTTTAAAGTTGTTACCATGGTGGCCAGAAAGAGGTAGCTGAAGACTTTTATATTTATTTAATCAAAATGATTTTGCTGTCAAGATGATTTTCACACCTGGCCTTGTCTTCTTCTTTTTTGTTTCTTGGCCATGAAGTGAGTTGTCCCTCTTCAAGGTGCTCTCTGCCCATGTGACTGGGCCCACTCAGTGAAGGTCAAAATTCAAGTTACCCCAAGATTAAGTGGAGAGTCTGAAACTTTAATTGAGATTAAACCTTCCACTTAATAAATTAACATCCCTAGAAATTTCATTATAGCAACGGAGGGCTGAAAAACAGATACCATGCTAATTACTCTGTCAGCAGATTAATAATCATTCAACAAGAAGAATTTCTTCAAGTAGATATTCACTTAACCATTGCACTGATACTCAATATAATAAGGGCATATATTTCTTCTGGAATGTACTAATGAATTACTTTATGTAATAGAGAATGTATCTTTCCCTCATCATCTAATCAAGTTGCATTCGTGCTTTTTACTTTTCCTAGAAGTTTACTCCTGCTACTTAAATCAGAACGCTTCTTTGCTTGGTAGTATGAATCTATGTAAAAATTAAGCTGGAAGAAGTTAGTGGAAGAGATTCATCCAAACCATTATGAATGAACAAGGTGAAATTCAGTTTCAAATATCTATTTGGGGGAGTTTAGGGTACACTGTAGCAGGAATGTCAGGGTTGCCTCCATGTAAATGCTGGGGGCCTTGCAGCTGCAGAAGCATTTCCTGCAGGAGGACCTAACTGAGGACTGCCTGTGACACCAGCATTCCTACAGGAGGACCTAATTGAGAACTGCCTGGGAAAACAAAGATTGCAAGTGCAAATAATGACATCCAATCAGGGGCTATGTAATGGAGAGGTGTAAAATTTGTCAGGAAATACCCAATATTATATATAACCTCACACTGGGTATGTGGAGTTTTACCTCACATGATGCTTCCAATGTTCCTCCCCATTTTAAAAGGGATCCCATTAGATTCCAATATGACACCATTATGAACAATTGGGATTTATATAGTCCCTCTAAATGTCTTGATTTATGCCCTTTTACTCAACTAAAGGGTGGCCATCTCTTGTTTTTTGTGTGTTTTTGGGTTTTTTGTTTGTTTGTTTGTTTGTTTTTGTTGTTTGTTTGTTTGTTTGTTTTGAGACAGGGTTTCTCTGTATAGCCCTGGCTGTCCTGGAACTCACTTTGTAGACCAGGTTGGCCTCGAACTCAGAAATCCACCTGCCTCTGCCTCCCGAGTGCTGGGATTAAAGGCGTGTGCCACCATGCCCGCTGGCCATCTCTTTAATGGGACAATATTTAGAGGCGGTTTGACACCTCATGGATAGACACTTATGATGGGAGGAATGGTCATATAAATAGTTATTTTTTTGAAGTGGCAGAGTTCCATAAATATGGCAACCTCTGGGTGCTGATGACTCTCGAAAATCCTGATTGCAGAGCCCCCACGCCCCCAAGGAAGTGATCAAAGCATGGATGTCAGAGATCCATGAGACAACCATGTAGGCTGTTCCTCAACTCCCCCTTGTTTGACATGCCTCTGGACTGATAGCTCTTTGAGGACAAGTTGTCAATGACGAGTAAGATCCTGTTAAACAGGAAAACCTAAGACAGTCACAGTCCAGTATACTGGGAATCCTCTGAGGTGGGGTCAACAATGTAGAGGCAATGGCACCCAGCTCCCTCTATGCTATTGAAATCTAAAAACCAAAGGGTGGATATATAGCAGTCATATCAGGGCTACCTCTATTCAGCCATACAGCTACAGAGCATCTCCTACAGGAGGACCCAATTAAGGATTTCCTGAGAGAGCAAGGATTGCTGGTACAAATAATGTCAGCCAATCAGGAACTTCTGTTTAGAAAAAAAGTGCTTTCTTGGGACCAAGGGGGGCAGATGGGTGGGTGAAGGGTATTAAAGGAGCTTGCAGCAGTGCTCAGCTGAGCTTGCTGCAGCATTACTCACCTGCTCCCTGAGATTGTGTCATTGACTCTGTACCAACTTGCCTCCAACACCCAAGAGCAGGTAGGTTCAGGCAGAGAGCTCTCCAGGGCACAGGCAACAGTACACAAGGCATATTGAGGCACGGAATACACAAAACAAATAAACAAAACAAACAAAACAAAAGAATGGCAAATTTGCATAGTAGCACATTTCCCTGGTGAAGCCTCACAAAAGAGTTCATGGTTTGCAGATTATTACATGAATTGGAGCATGTGTTTGGAAGAATAGACTACAAAGGAGAACAAAAGACTTTTCAAAAGAGACCCTGTTGCTTCCTCATGACACCAGTAAGATTGCTGTTCAATTAATTCATTATTCCACTGCTTTCAGCAAGCAATTGCAAATTTTACAGTGTATTCATTAATACACCAACCATCTTTCAGGTAATATCATTAATTTAATTTCATAGTAACATTTCTATTGTGAATTTTTTTCATACATCTTTCATCTGAGTATTTATTTAATAAATTGAAAAATCACCATGCTTATATTTTCATGACCATAATAAGTATTTAAACCTAGAGTTTTGTCTTGGCAATAAAGACAGCATATTCCTGTGTTTTTTTTATCACGTACCTTCAAGCATCACATAATTATTTCCACTTGGTGATCTATACTTTAACATAACCAAATGATTAGTGATCAGAGAAATGCAAATTAAAAAGGCCCTGAGATTCTAACTTACACCATCAGAATGGCTAAGCTCAAAGCCTCAGGTGACAACACATATTGGAGAGGATGTGGAGAAAGAAGAACACTTATCCATTGCTGGTGGGATTGCAAACTGGTACAACCACTCTGGTAATCAATCTGGCAATTTATCAGAAAATTGGAAATAGATCTATCTACCTGAAGCTATACCACTCCTGGGAATATACCCAAAAAAGGACATATGGACACTATGTTCATAGCAGCCTTACTTTTATGTAATATCCAGAACCTCGAAGCAACCAAGATGTCCCTCAACTGAACAATGTATACAGAAATGTGGTTCATTTACACAATAGAATACTATCCAACTACTAAAAACAAGGACATCATGAATTTTGCCTACAAATGAATGAAACTAGAAATTATCATTCTGATTGAGGTAATCCAGACACAAAAGGACATGTATCCTATGTACTCACTTATAGGTGCCAAATTCTCTGACTAATTATATGGAAATTGCATTCCAATGCTTTCTGGGAGATATTTTGATGTAGTTATAAAATGTGACCACCAAGAACATAACAAAACTACCCAGACATCTTTAAATGTATATATCCAACAAGTCCTGGTTGATCATTTACTTTAACTCTACCAAATAACTATTTAGCCAAGAAGTGTATTACAAATAAGTACTATTAAATACTGAAACACATTTCATTAAACAGTGAATAATCTTAAGACATGGACTTTTAAAGCAACATTCAAAATAATTTCAAAGCCTCATATTGGCTACCTATTGGTGGCCTTCTATTATGTTCAATTAATTATCATACATCACAGAGAAAGGTTGCTTATGCTTTTCTATGCAAAAGCTGCTTGCTTTTGTATAATTTAAAGAATTTATTACTAAAACAGTAAAATCTATCAGGCCATATTGGCAGAAACAAAAGTACAAAATCTTTTAGAAAAATTCTTTAACTGTAACATTCTATTACTAATGGTTGTCACAGTTCATTTTTTTTTTCTAAGCTTTCTTCCAGTTGTAAACTTTTAAGACACCTCAATAGATCCACAGAAGAATAATTGCATGAAGAAAAAATCCCATGAGGTTTCTCATGTAGGTTGCTATTGGTTCAGATATCTCCTGTGTCTGGGAATTCAAACTAAGAGTTATCAATAAAAACTGGTGGCAGTTCTCAAAACTCCCATTGGCTCGTTTAAGATTTGTCTCTCAGTGTGTTCCAGAGCCTTTCCCTTCTAAGATAACTCTGAAAGCTGTAATAGATTACAGTTGGCTGATAAATCTAACAGCCCCATATGGATTGTAGTTGACTGATTTACTCTGAGAGTCCACAGTAGATTACACTTGACTGGTAACTCTATTTGCCCCAATGAATTATTGTTAACTGATCCTATATCTTATCTCCTCCTATTCTATGATCCCAAAAACAAACAGGATTGCAATATTCTTGATGATAATATTCAAAGTTTTCTGCTTTTGCCAACCTGCATAATGAAAAGATATATTTTAAAATGTTTCATAGTGTTATCTCTTAGGTCATGTTTCAGCTTATTTGATTTTTTTTTTCTTTCTTTGTAATAGAGTCTGAAATGGTTCTATCCTATTACTTAGCAATAGATTCTTTATTAAATGGCATAGTATAAAGAAATTTCTAAGAAGAGCTTAGAATTCAGCACATTATATATAAAAGTATAAAATAGTCAATTGTTTCTTAAAAGACTTCCTAAAATCAACCAGTAACTAGACAAAATAACCAGTTGCTTAAAAAGTGTATGAAAGTCTGCTTGAGCAATTTAATGAGCTCTAGTTTCATTAAAGAGATCAAAGACTATACAAACAACAGGACTGGGGTGAAGTTCAGAGATACAGTGTTTGCATAGCATGCATCAGACTCTAAATCAATTATCATACAAAATAAAAACAACAACAACAATGGTAGTAATAATAATAAAAACAGCTAAATAAATAGGAGAGATGTTTAAGCTTATGCTTGAAGGACCAGAAGTCTAGACAGAATTAAAAGTTTTATAATAATTAACATTTACAAGGAGTTAAAATGAGACAAATAATTTTGGTAGAAATATAAGAAAGTACACACAGATAAAACTAAAACAGAATGGCATGCCTCTTGTGTTAGGACAACTTCATATAGGTGCTGTCCTAATAGAATGATGATTGTGCTCTGGAACAGTGAGGGTCAGCATATTATGAGTTTTTTTTTTTTTTTTTTTTTTTTTTTTTTCCCTAAAGCTACAGTTTCTTCTTTGAATAGTTAGCTAGACTTAAGACTTTTATTCGGACAGGTAACAGCTATTTCGCAGTTACATGAAGAAACTCATTAATGAATGAATCTCATTAGCATGTACTATTTGGTAAGTGAAGATGAAAATCACTTTATCATGGGGCACTGTGGTGTTCATTCTCCATTAACTGCTTCTTCCAAGATGACCTGGCCACTCTCTGATTCTTTTTCCTCACCACCTTAATTCCCAACCAACACTACTGTCCCTTTCTCTATAACTGAGATTATATTTCTTTTCTTTTTTTTTTTTTTAGAATTCCATTTTTTTAATTTGATATTTTCTTAATTTACATTTCAAATGCCATGCCAAAAGTCCCCTATATCCTCCCCCCGCCCAGCTCCCCTCCCCACCTACTCCCACTTCTTGGCCCTGGTATTCCCCTGTACTGGGGCATATAAAGTTTGCTACACCAAGGTGCCTCTCTTCCCAATGATGACCGACTAGGACATCTTCTGCTACATATGCAGCTAGAGACACGAGCTCTGCGGGTACTGATTAGTTCATATTGTTATTCCACCTATAGGGTTGCAGACCCCTTTGGCTCTTGGGTACTTTCTCTAGCTCCTACATTGGAGGCCCTGTGTTCCTTCCTAGAGATGACTGTGAGCATCCACTTCTGTATTTGCGAGGCACTGACAAAGCCTCACAGGAGACAGCTATATCAAGGTCCATTCAGCAAAATCTTTCTGGCATATGCAGTAGTGTCTGCGTTTGGTGGCTGATTATGGGATGGACTCCCGGGTGTGGCAGTCTCTGGATAGTCCATCCTTTCGTCTTATCTCCAACCTTTGTCTCTGAAATTCCTTCCATGGATATTTTATTCCCTATTCTAGGGAGGAATGAAGTATCCAAGTGTTGGTCTTCCTTCTTGATTTTCTTGTGTTTTGGAAGTTGTATCTTGGGTATTCTAGGTTTTTGGGCTAATATCCACTTATCAGTGTGTGCATATCAAGTGACTTCTTTTGTGATTGGGTTACCACATGCAGGATGAGGTACACCAGATACACCAATTTGCCCAAGAATTTCATAAATTCATTTTTTAATAGCTGAGTAGTACTCTATTGTGTAAATGTATCACATTTTCTGTATCCATTCCTCTGTTGAGGAACATCTGGGTTCTTTCCAGCTTCTTGCTATTATAAATAAGGCTGCTATGAGCATAGTGGAGCATGTGTCCTTATTACCAGTTGGAATATCTTCTGGATATATGCCCAGGAGAGGTATTGCTGGATCAATTGGAAGTACTATGTCCAGTTTTCTGAGGAACTGCCAGACTGATTTCCAGAGTGGTTGTACCAGCTTTCAATCCCACCAGCAATGGAGGAGTGTTCCTCTTCCTCCACATCCTTGCCAGTATCTGCTGTCACCTGAATTTTTGATCCTAGCCATTCTCACTAGTGTGAGGTTTAATATCAGGGTTGTTTTGATTTGCGTTTCCCTGATGATTAAGGATGTTGAACATTTTTTCAAGTACTTCTCGGCCCTTCAGTATTCCTCAGTTGAGAATTTTTGTTTACCACTGTACCCCATTTTTAATGGGGTTATTTGAATTGCTGGAGTGCCGCTTCTTGAGCTATATATATATATATATATATATATATATATATATATATATATATATATTAGCCCCCTATCAGATTTACGATTGGTAAACATTTTTTCCCAATCCGTTGGTGGCCTTTTTGGCTTATTGACAGTTCTTTTGCCCTACAGAAGCTTTGCAATTTTATGAGGTCCCATTTGTCGATTTTTTGATCTTACAGCACTGGCCATTGCTGTTCTGTTTAGAAATTTTTCCCCTGTGCCCATATCTTCGAGGGTTTACCCCACTTTTTCCTCTATCAATTTCAGTGTCTCTGGTTTTATGTGGAGTTCTTTGATCCACTTAGACTTGAGATTTGTACAAGGAGATAGGAATGGATCAATTTGCATTCTTCTACATGTTGACCGCCAGTTGTGCCAACACCATTTTTTGAAAATGCTGTCTTTTTTCCACTGGATGGTTTTAGCTCCTTTGTCAAAGATAAGGTGACCAAAGGTGTGTGGGTTCATTTTTCTTATAAGTTCATATCCTCTGGACTCTTTTGCTTTAATTCTTTATATATATACATACATATATGTTTCTACATGTATTTTGTGTATGTTTATATATAAATATATAGTAATAAATAAGCTGAAATATGTTAAAAATAAACATGTATATGTTATTCCAAATATATTCTTTATTAATACTAATAAGTCAAAAGTCTAAATTAATATATATTTATAAGATACTATAATTTTAAGTCAATACGATGTTTCATGACTTTTAACACAACGTTAGTAGTTACAAAGAGTTCTATTACCTACAAGGGAAAGTCACACAGAGAGGTTGTAATTAAGAATGACACACTGACTAATTGATTTCATGAAGGAAATCTATGAGAGGAATACATTGTAGTATAACCATGAAAGCATAGGGAATTATAGTTTGATATGATAAAACATTAATTTAATGAGAATAGATACTTTGTCAATCTAAAGTTAGGTCTAGGAATGTAATTCATTGATAGAGTACTTGTCTAGCTCAAATAGCCTGCGAGTTTGGTGGAAACAGAAATCATGAAATATATATACATAAAATATAGCTCCTGAGCAACAAAACTTACCTGGTGTAATGTCTGTCTCTTTATTTGTCCATTTGTGTTTACATTACATAACGTCTATCTTGCAGTCAACTGTTTTCTCTATAATATAAATAAATTCTAAGAAATGAAAATTCCTTAGTATTTCAGAGAATATGCATGTTGATGTGTGTCTGCTCTCTTTTTTGTTGTCTCTCTCTTTTCTTCTTCCTATTCCTCTTCATCTCCTTTTCCCTTCTCTTTATCTCCCATTCAAGGTCTATATTATTTTAGACATTTGGACTTCAGATTCTTTCTAATTGTTTTTTCAAACATTACCTTCTTTTGTTGGGGTTGTTTATTCTAATGCAAATATCTGAGAAGTAACTGTTCTGATATATACTCTTGATATCGTAGTCACAACCTAAAAAATAAATCTTATCTTATTGAGGAATTACATAGAACAATATTGATATTCTTAAGCTTCTAATATGTTTTTTTCCCTATGGAGAAAGAGCAATAGCTATATCTGTGAGTTACAGATATAGAGACAGTGTTCATTCAAATCATAACATCAGCAAGGAATAGAAATTGTCAGCTGTATACAACATGTGAATGTTCCAGATATCAACATTCCTCTAGGTGTGTCAAAAATATCCAAATACATTCATACCATAAGTGAGTCATGTATTAAGTTCTTCTCTTATAAATACTAAAAATTATGTTCAAGCCCTTCTCCAGCCTCTTCATCATAACAAATAAGATGTGCTTTGTAAAAGGCAAATTTAATGAGAAATATTAAAGTCTAAAGTTAATTTGACAATAAGGGAGTCATTTGAAAAATAAAACACTTTTTCTTCTCCAAATAGAATGGCATTCCTTGTTTTCATTGGTTCTAGAAAAGTAAACTGAGGAAGAAATGATGGAATTTTAGACGGGAAGTTGATGATGTATGAAGGTTCATATTGTCTTCAGGCTAACTGGCCAGTCTCCTTAAAGCATATATAAAAAATAAAACATTTCTCTCTTTTTTCATTTCTCTACTTAACTGAGATGGGTTATGATTTGTATTTCATATGCTATAGTAACTCCCATGTCAATAAAAAAGAGAAACAAAAGAAAATATTGAATGAACTTGATCACTAAATATAGGGAAGAGAATAAAATTTCTTCCATTAGATGTTCCTGGGATCTAAAATTAAGTACAGGTTTTTTCAACTCACATACATATTATATTTATGTATTACATGTATAATAATTTATAGAAATTTAGGATTTAAAATAGTCTGTTCTTCAGATATCAAATGTATATTAAGCATATATATATATATATATATATATATATATATATATATATATATATATNAGGATATGCATTCTTCTACTTGCTGACTGCCAGTTGAACCAGCACCATTTGCTGAAAAAATGCTGTCTTTTCCACTGGATAATTTTAGCTCCTTTGTCAACAATTAATTAACCATAGGTGTGTGAGTTTATTTCTGAGTCTTCAATTCTGTTCCATTGATCTTCCTGCCTATCTCTGTACCAGTACCAGGCAGTTTTTTGTTGGTTTTTTTTTTTTTTTTTTTTTTTTTTTTTTTTTTTTTTTTTTTTTTTTTTTTTTTTTTTTTTTCTTTTTCACATTTGCTCTGTAGTACAGCTTGAATTCGGGGATGGTGATTTCACCAAGAATTTCTTTTATTGTTGAGAATAGTTTTTGCTATCCGGTGCTTTTGTTATTCCAAATGAATTTGCAAATTGCTCTTTCTAACTCTATGAAGAATTGAGTTGGAAATTTGATGGGGACTGCACTGAATCTGTAGATTGCTTTCTTCATGATGGCCATTTTTGCTATATTAATCTTGCCAATCCATGAGCATGGAAGATCTTTCCATCTTCTGAGATCTTCTTTGATTTCTTTCTTCAGAGACTTGAAGTTCTTGTCATACAGACCTTTCACTTTCTTGGTTAGAGTCACACCAAAGTATTTTATATTATTTGTGACTATTGTGAATGGTGTTGTTTCCCTAATTTCTTTCTCAGCCTGTTACCTTTTGAGTAGAGGAAGGCCAATCATTTGTTTGAGTTAATTTTATATCCAGCCACTTTGCTGAAGTTGTTTATCAGGTTTAGGACTTCTCTGGTAGAACTTTGGGGTCACTTCTTATAGTCATCTAACTCCTGCTGATCATTTCTCTTATCAAATTCCCTGTAAAGCTTTATCTCTTAATTTTTACACTGTGGTACTTTTTAAAGATTAAGAATAAACATCTAGATGAACTTCTTTCTTGTGGTGGTGAGGAAGTATATATGATATCACATTTGTCTTCTGAATATGGAGGATATATGATGATACAAATATCAGCAATGAAGTCATTTAGCAAAGACTTCTCTGCTTAGTCAATTTACTTTGTGTAATGAATAAATATTTTGATGACATTTTCTTAAAGCATATATCACAGTTCTAAGCACAGCCTTGACAGCAATAAAATATCATCCTTAGTTTTTTTTTTTAAATCCTGTTCAATCCAGATATGTTTGTGTTCTCATTATCTAGGGGGTTTCCAGCCAAAATTTTGAAGATTCTTAATGCCTTGAAATGATCTCTTTTAAACCATTATAAAAATTAACACACACACACACACACACATATATATATATATATATATATATATATATTTAAAAGAGAGGCAAATGGAAGAAATAAAAATTAAGGATTTTTTTTTAAAAAAGAATTCATATATTATTTTCTTTTTATAAATCTACAAATAAAGACTTTAAATACTTATGCATGACAAGATTCTTCTTTGATGTACATATAAAAATCATAATAATAAGCATTCCCATTTCTACCAATCATTTGTATGTCTTAAAAACCTTCAAACTCTTTTCCACTCTTTTGTTATGCATAATTTATTGATATAACTATAGATTACATTCTTAGCTAAAGTGCAATTGAAAATTCCCCTCTTTTAAAATTAAGGCTACATAAATCATAGTACCTGACTTCAAATATACAAAAAGGAAATAAAAACAACAAGGTGCTAGCATTGAAAGGAAACACAGCAAGTATTGTAGGCTTTCTATCACTTGTGGGAGCTAGAATTTAAAGCAAGGTAAAATTTGAAACTAACAGGAGACTACATGGAAGGGACACGAAGACAGCGAAAGTGAAAAGAAGAGACATTTCTAGAAGTAGAACTACAGAAGCATGCAATGTACACACATGTAATTATCACAGCCAATTCCATGTATATGATTTGAGCTAATAATTGTGTATTAAGTAGAATACTCAGTAATTGATTCATATTTTTGTAGAAAAATTATTATTATTTTTTTGGGGGGGAGGTTCAAGACAGGGTTTCTCTATGTAGTCCTGACTGTCCTGGAACTCACTCTCTAAACCAGGTTGGCCTTGAACTCAGAAATCTGCCTGCCTCTGCTTCCCAAGTGCTGGGATTAAAGGCATTAGCCACCACTGCCTGGTAGAAAAATTATTCTGAAGATAATATTGCTAAGATTTGTAAGACAAAGAATAGATCTTCAATTGGTTTTGGTTACATATAGACAGAAAAACAAAATCATGCATCTAAATTTTGCCATATACAAAAATCTAAAGAAATAAAAGAAAAACTGAAATTTATGTCACAGACTATGAAACAGCAATAGACAGAAGGGAGAAATTTCAAGACACAGGAACAGATAATTATTTCTTTATGAGGAGAACCCAGTAATCATAGACAACCAAAACAAACAAGAGATAGTATATAAAGCTAAGAAGCACTTCAAGAAAAAGGCAGCAGTCCTTAACATTTTCAACTGGGTGAAACAATGTATGCATCCAGATACTCTGTAACTTTGTTCTAACTATATAATTATATACAATACACTCTTGTCTTCCCTATGTATAGGAAAATAGGAAGAGTTTGAATGGGTTCAAGGATGTTCAGAGATCAAAATCATAATACTTAACATTTTACCATTTTACCAAGTCAAGCATTAGTTTTCTTTATGTACAGAACAATAGATCCCGTTGTATTTTAGTTCTGCCTGAGTTGATTTAAACATAGACTTAAAAAAGAGAAATGCAGTTCACGGTAGGCAGTCAGAAATAGTGTAAATGTTAAAGCTTCATGTTGCATCCTCCATAGGAAGTAGGGTCAGAGATGAGTCATGGAAGATCAAACTGAAGCAATTCTGTATTCTAGCTTGTTTCTCCAACAAATGTGTGCACATGGGGTGTACATGGCCTGAGGGCATCCCTGGAGTATGGGCTGGAGGTAAAGTGCAACATGGATTCAACCTTCCCTTTGCCTTTATGTTACTAGTTGCTTATATACTGACAAATTCTTGCTGGAATGTACATCAAGGTCAACTACAAAAAGAAAAGACTTTCAAGTAAGGGCAATCTGAGGTTGAAGGAAATTTAATGACGAACAACCATGGTCTCTGGCCAGTTACACACATTACATGTATAACCTCGAGTTTCTTAGAATCATAGTAGCAGAGACCTAATCTTTCTACCAAGATCAAAATGCTTTACCTTCAAGACACAATTCTTTGCTCCAAAATCACTAGGAATAACTAATTAAAACAAAAAATACAACTTGATCAACAATAATTCTTCTCTCAGAACGAACACCTTTGTCTGCCTTGCTACTCTAAAATATAATACTCTAGATAACTTTAGTAGCATTTAATTCCAGCCTGCCGATTCTCAGATTGGGTCTTAATTTTAGGGGCTAACTATGTGAGATTTATGGTCAAGACCTCATCCATGTTCTCAGATAAGGAGACTGCCTGCCATCTGACTCTTCACATGCAGAGAGTGACCTAGGGTCTTTCTCTACATTTCAGGATCATGCTGCCTATGCTCAGGTCCCCACTCACACCTACATATTGTCACCACCCAAACTTGCTTTTTAGTTCTATCCTACTATGGGAGTGTACTTTTAGTATATCATCATCTCCCAACAGATGTATGTAAATAAAATAAATATTCCTATAATCTTCGATTGTTGACTTGATAGTAACCTAGCTAGATTTTGACTATGTATTTCACTCCAGTAAGAAATTGTAAAGTACTTGTATCAAGAAACATGTATAATATTACAAACTCTTTTTCCTTCCCACACTAGAGTGCTCTCAGAGTCTGTCCACTAGTATAAAGTGAGAGGCAGATGCTTTTTCTGTTCTACTTGCAAGAAGGATAGATAATACAAAGCAGTCGTGAAGGTGGCTAATGTATCAATAAAAGCAATTCTAGAGAATTCCTTGTTATAATTACCCACATACACATTTAGGAACTTTTAGGAGACCCTTATCAATAATATGCCTCTAATACCTAATAGTAGAGATGTTTTATCCTAGTTCTTATTATTAAAGACAGACAAGAAAATCCTTGATGATTCTAACAGATAGATAAGAATCCATTACCTCTGAGGTTTTCTGAAGTAAAAAAAAAAAAAAAAAATGTAAATGTGTTATTTACAAAACCCAGTACAGACTATATGCTAAGAACAGACTCTGGGCATGCATATTTTTATGAAAATACTTAAATTTGTTTTATTTTAATATTTTCAGTAGATACATTTAAATTGGGCTAGCTTTTAATTGTGACTTTTTACAACATAGACTAACCTAGCAAGAAAACCTTCATGAGTAACTATCCAAATAAGGTGGCCATATGGTATGTTTGGTGGAGGGAATTGTCTTATTAATTGGTGTAGGAAGACACAGCCAATCGCACCCATTTGTTTCTTTCCACTCTTGACTGTGGAGGTGATGTGCCATGTTTCAGTACCTAGTTTGACTTTCCCTCAGTGACAGATTATAACCAGAACTGTAATCCAAATAAACCATTTTCAAGCTCTAATTTGCTTGTTGTGAGGATGTTCGATCACAGCAACAGAAATAAAATGATTTTTTGAGTATTAAAAAAATCAACAACCAAGAAACATTCCAATGAAAGTAAATACATTTTTCTTTCTTTGCCGTATTCTTCACCTGGAACACCTTTGATATCTCAAATCAGGATGCTCTTGAACTTTGTGAAGGAAGCTATAATTTCAGTTGAATAAGTAAAATCTGCTCTAGCTTGGAAATGGAACAGATTTCCATTAGCCAGAAGGAAAAAATATTTTAAAAATTTATTTTCATCTGTGAACTGAGGCAGGATATAAAATATCCTGAAAAGTGTGAAGGAGATAAAGGTTTCAAGTTGCTCAAATAATGCCGAAAATTTAACATGGTTTATAATGTAATCTAATACCAATGCAAATATAGTATCTCTAGTGCTTTGTCTGCAGTATGCTTCTTGAAATTTTTTTGTGCTTGTTTTAGTGCCCTTCCTTGAACAGTGACAAAGGGGGGTTGACTGGTGCCAGTGGTAAATTTAGGTTGGAAGTAGGGTGTCCAGACCCTTTAATGTCTCTTCAGATGAGATTTGAGTGCTCCCAATCCAATCTCCGAACATAAGTTTCATGGGCATGAAGGCATTTAATAAGAACCACAGAATGATGATTAGCTTCATAAATTAGCTGCTAATTAATCTGCTGTGAACTTAATTGGTAAATTCAGCCCTCCAAGTCAGAAGCTATAGGGTGGGCAATCTCCAAATTAATTCCCCTTATAACACTTGAAAGCTAGAGAAATTCTATTATTTAATTCTAATTATAATTAGGTAGAGAAAAATGTTTCATTAAGGTTCAGATTGACATGTCTATACTTTTTCTAAAGTTCTAACTGGTCAAAGTTACAGGTGGAATTCACTTTCAGTTGGAATTCTACAATGGATAAACTTATACATAAGCAAATACTAGAGATTTAAATACTTTTAAATAAATATTAGTGTAATTAGAAGAGACCACATTAAAATATTCTAAAAAGATCAACACAGGAGCAATAACAAAAATAGCTTGTTAGGAAAAGCCATGATAAGTCTGATAGTGTCCAGTTTTGAATTACCAGTTTGGTTTCCAATTACCAAATTTTAACACTACGGCCTTTATTGTTTAAATGGTTTTCTTTTTTATGGATACATAATTCCTTATTATTTATTCTCCTCTTACAAAAGGCACTTGGACAAATACATATAAAATGGCTTATGTCATATTTAGAAATGGCCAAGAACACACCTTGGTACTTCTCACAGGAATATACTAACAATTTTCAGAAGTACTCCTCCTTCCCACTGCCCAGCTCTTTAATATTTTTAAGGCAATTTTTTAAATTTTAATTCTCCAAAATTTTTGAAAATAATTATCAAAGTGAGTAATCTAACACTACTCAGGGACAAAGACATTTAAATTAAAAGATTAAAAAATACACATGTGCACCAACACCCACAATATGTTGCCCAGAAACTACAACTAATGAATAATACAAGATTAATTTCCTAAGTGACATGTCACAACTCTACAGAAATGCGAATAAACGCCAGAAAGCCCTCATCCAAGAGCCAGAGTAGCGCATCAGCACGCAGTCAGAATCCTATGAAGGCCGGTCACAGGGCATTGCGGCTCAGCGACGGCTTTTACAAGTCAGCCTCTTCACAGTAGAAGGTGATGCTTCAGGATGGATGCAGATTATTTCCTCCCACTCCTCATGTGACACACACCCATCCCTGCTGAGGTAACAATTTGTTATGAGTTAAGAACCCAAATTAAGCCCCAGAGCATTTTTATCTCTGGAGTAGGAACTTGAAAACCTACAGTATAAATAGGAGTTGAGTGGAATCTGCCTGCAACAATCTTTTATTTTCTTTTAAGGCTACAGAAAATTGGCGCATAAGCAAGGAAATTAATTCTCATAATAAACATACCCCTACAAATAGCCAAGGTATCCAGTCAGCTTCCACATGGAGAGTATGCTCTACTACGTTTTCTTCTGAGGGCATAGGTTTGAGTCCATAGGGTTAAGATCAGTTCTTTCTGGAAATACTAGCTTCTCATACACTACTTCCTTATTTGGTAAATATTGTGATACTGTGTTAGGTTCTGTGAAGAGGGAATGTGGAACATGCATTAAATGAGCAATTTTGCTCTCTCTGGATGTATATTCTCATAACATGTAGGGTTTGCCATCCTCGTGGTAAAGCCTTGTGTCATTCTTTCTGATGAGCACCCCATCAATTCTCAAGAAAAACGCAATAGCAGAAAAAAGCTGGAAGGCGTTACTCTAATTTTCACCCTCAGGCTGGAAACAGGAGAACTTCTTCAAAAAATGTAATCTGTTCTTTGGCTTTCAATTTTTTCTCTATCTATACGATTCGTGGTAGGTACAACCTTTAACTTAGGAGATTCTCCAAGCAACATTTCTTTCTATTCTGTTGTATAGGTCTAGTCATACAGTTTAATAACTTCTTCGGAGTGTTCACTCTCCATCATATCCTGCCACTCTTCAGCAAAAGCTACTGTGAGTATGCCCTAGTAGTTGTTCACACATGTCAGTGCATCCATAGCACTAAACTCTATTCCAAACCAGAGCCATGCTGGATCCTTAGAACACTGTCTCTGAGCATCATTTCAGGGAGGGATGGCTTATGCAGCTCGTCAGCTAACACAGCCAGGTCGGAGACCCATGTAACACAAAGCCTGTTTTATGACAACATTTTATAACAATATTTTAAATAATATTTACATTGTACATAATACATGTATTCAAAATTACTTGTAACCAAGAACACTGTGAAACATAAATACTTTACCTTTGAGTTTTCAGGATATGCTGTGAAGAACTGTTTTCTTTTATTGTCCAGTACTGTGATATATTATTACTAGACCAGGGGCAGATTTTCTGTGTAAAAATATTGTATTATTTTATTAAACAATAATTATTCCTTCTCTTTTCTTGGCATGATGCAAGATGAACCAGACTTCCTGAAGTGTCATATCTACAAGGTAATTGAAAAGTCCAGATGGATTATCCATCTTGGAATTTTACTTTGGTATCCAAAGGCAGATGTAAATCCTAAACTTTTAACCAGAATGAAATAGGCTTTCCTTGAGTTGCTAAGGCAAATCCCTATTAAAGATACTATAAATATTATACTAAAATAAAAATGTCATATGTAGCAGATGATGGCTTTATCTGGCATCAATAGTAGGAGAAGGCCTTGGTTCTGTGAAGGATTGATGTCCTGGTATAGGGGAATGCCAGGGCAGTGAGGAGAGAGTGGGTGTGTGGGAGGGGGAGCAGCCTCATAGAAGCAGGGGGAGGGGAGGGGCGTCTCGGAAGGGGAACCTGAAATGTAAATACATAAAATACACAAAATAAAAAGTAAAATAAAAATGTTGTTTTCACAAAGGCAGTGAAAATCAGATGAGCATATAGACAAAGTATTTTATCCAATTTGAGCAAAAACAATTTCAAAAAAGAAGATTTATAGCCACTCTGCTTGCTCTTACCTTGAATGATTGACAGCTTTCTCAAAGCAGACTTTGCACTGTAGCTTTATTAAGTCTCTCCGTTGTTGGGTGGGAAAATGAAGTCCACATGTGGGAAAATATCAAAGCTATTGATTGGGTCACCTAGTTCCTGGGAATTACTTAGTATGTAATTCTTCAGCTGTGCCTCCAGGACCTAACCCAAAAGTTTGTCTCCATTCCTTCAGAAAAGGAAGGAAACCTTTTCTCATCTTCTGCAGGTATGATAGTTTGATTTTCTTTCTCTCCCAATAGCTGAGGAATCAAAAAGATAAATTACTGACTGAAAGAGGATAGTAATTTCATTTGAAACTGGTGGCAAAGATTAGAAAGACATGGATAAATGAAAATTTTTCTTGTGACTTTGTTGGCTCTATCTCCATGATTGCTTTATAAAAGGTTTTAGGTCGCTGCTATAGATTTTGCTATACAAGATAAAAAATAAAAAAAAGATAAATCAATTTTTGTCTTCATTGTAGAACGTAGTCGGGTTCAAGTCCCCCAAAGATTTTTTTTTTTTTTTAGGATTTATTTTTTCTAGATATACAATAGACAGTTGTATAAAAAGGTGACAATAGTTTCACAACTGAAGGATCGTCTTTCGCCTTAAGTATGTTTTAGTTTCGATGGATTGTATTGATCAAGAGAGGAGGGAGAAGACACTGTGCCCTCATTATCTAAGTTTAAGCTTGTCCTAAATACACGAGGAAAGCGGAATAACCTTTGCATTCTTTTTAACCTTTAGAGGTATTTCTTTGTCACTCAAGAACTATGCTGAAGTTCAAATCAAAACTACTAAACTAAGTCAGGTCGGCAGGGCTTCTTCCTTCACTGTGTTCTGTCACTTTAGATTAAAACCCAAAGCAGTGAGTGCCCTTGTGTCTGCTTGCTGTGAGGTAACCTCAAAGGCAAAGCCATTCAAATGACTGGTTTTCCAGGTTAGTTCCTAATGGTGCTGCCTAACCTCTCATATCCACCCTGTATGGCCTCTCACAATTGGCTTAATGAGTCTCTCCTCTAATTGGCCCCTAAAGTGACTTTTCACCCAGAACTCTAAAGATTTTAAGAGGTTAGTCAACCTTCTGAACTAAGATGTATCCTTGAATTAAGGACATGTGTAACCTACTTTGTGTATTATTTTTTTTTTCAACTCATGATGGGATACTTCCTATTCAACAACTTTGAAAATATTTATATTGTTAAAAAAGCAAGAGTGTTTTCATTTTATACTTGTCTTTAATTTACTTCAGTTATTTGACTTTAGAATTCCAATTTCCTAACTCTGCAGAATAAGCAAGAAGAGAGTTCCCAGTGAAACATATGCATAAGACACCTCTGGGAGTATGGCAGTGCTATACATGAAGTACAGACGATAATCATATAGTATATGCTAAAATAAAATAAGAAGGGCAACACAGAAAATCAACATAATGACAATGAATGGGATACTACTTTGATTAGAGAATTATTTGAGGATTTTAGTTTATGTTGATGCATGGCCCTTGTTAGAAAGGAAGAACCATGTAAGAATCTGAGGAAAAGAAAGAAATAAGGTCACAGAGAACGCAAAGATGTTCACAGAGGCATTATCTCAAAAAATTGGTTTAAAATGTGGGAATTTGCTTCTTTTGATTTCATCTTTGCCAACTAAAATGAGAAAAAAAAACAAAAAAAACAAGAAAGGCAGTAATATTATAAAGATATGCCTTTGTAAATCAAAACTGTCAAATGTAAGTTACAGGTGGAGAGGCTCATTACCGCCACTAAATTCTTTCATATCGAAAAGTAGCTTAATGCAGAACTGAGCCAAAGACTTGATGTAATAAAGGTACTTCTGATATGTCAGTGATAAGTAGGGTGAAACTTTATCTTAAAGGATAAGGGAGGTGAGAGGTTCTTGTACAGGAAGAAGACACAGTAGGTTTTTTTGTTTTTTAGGTTTTTTTGTTTTTTTGAATGTGAAACCTCAGGTGTGTCTTTCTGAAGTTAAGATCAAAACACTGTGAAACAAAGGAGATCAACAATGCAGTTCCTCCCTGCGAGTCTCAGTTGCTGAAAAAGAATGGCAAGTAGGCAGCATCAATAAAGAATTCTTTAGGGTCAGGTTTTCATAGAGATACTGTTCAAGGTTATGAGATGCCAAACGGAAGCCAAAAGCTTCAGGTGTTTCAAGGTCAAGAACTTTGCCATTTATGCCTAAACAATATATCAATGGGTACAGAAGAAACTGTATGGTTTTTAGCAGTAGTAGAAAATGTTGAGCTCAAGCCCCAATCAAGTGGGAATTTTTAGCTGAGGAATACTAGACAATTAATGAGAATTTATGAAGAGGAAATCTCAAGTATAAAGAGAATTTTGCCTTAGCAAACCATTGAAGGTCACACTAGTTGTACTGGAAATCCCGTGGGGAATAGTGAGACATATGTTTCATCATATAACTGGGATAAGTGACATTGAAGGTGGAAGACTCTGCCTGTATTATTTTCAGAGGATTGTTTATAAAATGAGACAGACTATTGAGGCCTTGCCTGAATTGTCCCTTGATAACACAGGTTCCTCCGAGCATGGCTACAGATTGGTCAATGGGAAAATCTGTCATCAGAATGTTGTCCTGTTTTTGCTAATAGAAGGTGAATAAAGTACTTATAAGATACCAGGTAAGAATTTGCTATACTCATTATCTGCAAAGTATATATACAATTGTTTAAGGTTAGCAAATGCTTACCTTAGATTCTGTAATAAAAATAAAACCAAGAATATTGGTTGTGTATTGTCTAGACCTATGATAATTTCTTCTAACAATGGTCTCATTTAGTTGTGATATTATCTCAAAGAAATAGTTATAGCTCTCATTTTAGGGAAGAATATAACAAACAATACAAAGAGATGATACATCTTTCTTATTATACTGCACAGCCTAGATTCGAACCCATATTTTATCTGAATTAAGTGATGCAACTGAGTTAATTAATACGAGTTCCTGGGTGCTTAAGTTCTGTCAAAGATTTATAGTCCTGCATGTAAACAGAAAAAATAAGTTCTCCCAAAACTGACTTCAATGTGAACGTTAATTCTGGCAAACTGTGCAATGATACAATAACTTCCTAAATAGTTTTGCATATCACCACAGCATCTGGGAACATTGAATCAAAGATGACATTGAAAGATAAGAAAGTTTACTGCCATTTTACATTCAACCTCAGATACACATGTGCCCTCAAAATTGATGTTGACTCTGGTATCTCGAAATATAATGCCTTATTTCCCTGTTTTATGCCTCATTATGTTGCACATTAAGGATCTATAAGCAGACATTTGTTTTAGCACAGCTTATGAGACTGTGGCCAACTGACATACTATTTTACATTGGAAAAAAATCCTTTCTCAGAAGAATAAAACTGATGTGACATTATAAAATAATAATTGATAATTCATAGATTTGACTTCCATTACCTACAGCTGATTTTCCATTGAAAGCCTGGCTATACTGTGACTTCCGTTCTATTGTGCCAATAGATATCCTTTTAAACAAATCTGTTTTAAGTATATTGTGTAAATAGAAGGGGTATAACTAACATTTTTCCATTATAATTTTAGCTGTTTTGGTATGATGTGAGTAAAGGTTGAGATATCCATTTTACAGGAGTGTCCTTTAACCACATCACTAATCTATCACTGTGACAACACAGTAACATAAGTAGTTAATTCACGTGTGAAGAGAATAATGACTCGAAAGCATAAGTCACACAGAAAACTGGGTAGAGGTTTCTGGCAGAAGGCTTAGTAAGTTTAAAAACCCTAATACAGGGGTACTTTGGCTGTATTATACAGCGTTATAAAGGTATTGTGGCTATGTCAGCTTAAGGGGAAATGAAAACAACATAATTCAGGATCAGGTGACTTACAGATTTTTAGTTTCTACTGAGTGCATTTCTTTGTTTGCTTTCTGTCTCTATGAAAATATTATACAGATAACAAGCTTAAAAAGAAAGAAATACTGTGTGGGTGTTTGAATAGGTATGACCCTCCCTCCATAGACTTATATGTGTGAATACTTGACAATAGGGAGTTGTACTATTACAAGGTGTGGCCTCGTTGGGGGAAGTGTGTCCCTATGGGTGTGGTTTGATATTTCCCATGCTCAAGCTATGGCCATTGTGGAACACAATTTCCTTCTGAGGTTTGCTGACCTAGATCTAGAACTTTCGGTTCCTCTAGCACCATGCCTGCCTGTGTACTGCCATGCTTACTGCCATGATGTCAATGGACTAAACCTCTGAAATTGTAAGCTCAAATTAAATGTTTTCCTGTAAAAGATGCTGTAGTCTTGCTGTCTCTTCACAACAATAAAACTCTAACTAAGACACATTTCTTCTAAAATCTAAGCAGTATAGAATAATCACTCCTGGCATTGCCCTTTACCTATTTATTACCAGAAAATTATATATTTTTTTATTAAATAGTTTTTCACAGCTGTTGATTATTACTTGATCATCTTTTTTCATGTCATGTAAAACTCTAATTAATCAAATATATTTTTCCATTACTAGTCTACCTTTTTCAATATGGCTGTCAACTCTATTACAACATTACAATAGTTACAACAATAAACGAATTATTTTTAAATATCTATGATAAAAATTGTCAAACTAATGGCCAGAGAACTATGAACTCTAAAACTGCCTTCTTGTCTAACAGTTGCTTTTCAGAAATAATTATCTAATAATGCCATAATGGCACAGTACCTAAACATCCAGGTCTTCAAATATATGCCCTAGACTACCATTTATTCTCAGAATATAAAATGAAATTTAATAAGTAGATATTTAGTGTTTTTTTTTTCTTTTTTTCTTTCTCCCCAACCCCTATTTAGTGTTTCCTTAATTTTCTTTTAAAATCATTTATTATACTTATAAATTCTGAGTGTACCATTATTATATTTGGAATATGTATACACTCCTTAAACAAGAAAATCTAAGTTCCCACAAAATTAACTTCAATTTGAACATTACTACAGGCAAACTATGCTAGGGTACTATAATTTCCCAAATAATCCAGCATGTGACCAAATCATTTCAGAACTTTGAATAAAATATGATATTGAAAAATAAAAGGGTTTACAGTCATTTCACATTCTACCCAAGATACAAATATGCCCTCCTAGATTGTGTATGTACACATGATTACAAAAAAAATCAAAGACAACAACAGCAACAATAACAAAAAAGCAAACAAACCAACAAACAGAAAAACTAGTTTACTATCTAGAATAGAAATGACAATATAATCTATGATCAAAAAAGGAAAGAACCCTTTTGTCCCTCAGTCTATAGGAATTCTTCTATGCCAATGGTCCAGTAAAATAATTTTTATTTAATTAACAAAATCTCAAATATCATAATTTTATTTAAAATCTATATGAGATTATAAAAAAAAAACTTAAAATTGTTTCCCCAAAGATTTATTAACCCACTTTGCATGATCCTAGTTTCTTATAGTATTAATTTCCTTCTTTATAGAAATTATTTCTCCTAGGGAACAATTTATTAAATGTACAATTTAATGGGTATATAATTAAATTCATTATAACTCATTTCAGCTATTTGAAATTTTGTTAAAACTAATAATGTGACACTTTTTAATAACTGACATTGTGTAATGATTCTGTGGTAAGAGAACAAAGAGGAATGGCAGTGGAGAGGAGAAGCTTTGAAGTTGAGATATGCTCTTCTGCTCTTCTGCTCTTCTCCAGTTATGCTGCTCGCTCTCTCTCTCTCTCTCTCTCTCTCTCTCTCTCTCTCTCTCTCAAAATCTCTATTGGGACTGATATTTTGTAGAATTTTGTAATACTTAATCATATTTGGTGATATCAGTGTCCCATTTGTAGTATGCACACCAGTGACATTTATTCTATATTTTTTCCTTATCCATCACCCATACACAAGTATTAAACCAACCCAACACTAACAAGGAAACCATAACACAAGACAAAGTAATGAATTCTCTTTTGAGGACTGAGAACTGTATTAAATTTGGGGTATAAAGAAGGCAGTCTATTGTTATGTGCATATCTTAATTTAATATTTACAGGTTAATCCCTCAGGCCTCTGTTTTCTAAGTCAATGGTGCCTTGGTAAGGTTTACAATTTCAGACATATATTTCCTGCAGGGAAATTGTCCTTAAATCAACCAGAGAGCAGTTGTTTACCCCAGAAATTTGTGTCACTATTATACCAATGAGCATATTTAACCACACTCATTTTAAATATCAGTATTTATTACAAATATATATATATATATATAGATAGATAGATAGATAGATAGATAGATATAGATATAGATATAGATATAGATATAGATATAGATATATAAAATACAGACCAATATATTATTATTATATTATCTGCATTTTTTTTCCTTAGTAGTCTTCATAGCTGGCTAGAAACTTCTTGGTTAGAACCAATTTCATTTCTCCATGTTTTGTGATGAAAGTAAGTGGAATCTTCACCAGTAGTTCCCAGTGAGATTTGGTTGTCTATAGAGAACAGTGGCAAGAGCCTTACTGCTTACTGAAGGGAGAAAGTGGAGTAAATAAATCCTTGCCTAACAATGGGATAGGATATCCTGCAGCAGACACTAACTAATCCTTTCATTTGGCAAACTATGGCTTCTGGGAGGAACAATGTCTGCCTTGTAAGTAATACGTGTGAATATTTAAACAATAAACATAAAAAGATATTAACTTATGCCTTTATTAAGTATCTTCAGTGTTAGTTATCTACTTCATATTTCTTTCTCCTTTTTACCCTTTCATCTGTCTACTCACCTTAATATTCCTACCTGTTAGGAAATTCTTCTCTACCTTTTAAAAACTCAATTATGAATATGTTTCTTTAAGATTTCAGTAATTTAACCTCTAGATTACATTTCCAAACCTTTTCAAAGATACTACAAGAAGGTCTACTTTTGTTAAGCTATCTGGAACAAACAACCCAGATCTCCCAAAAAGCATTAAGTATTGTTTTTTATAATGCCATCAATAGAACGCCAGACAAAGAAGAGAAACCTAGCTAATTTCTGCATATTACTGCTCTGATCATAAAATCCCCGACAAGAAAACATATGGAGTTTGAGTTCCTTGCTAATGCTCTTTTAGGGATGAATGTGGAAGGAAGGTCATGATAGAGAATTTTGATTGGGAATTAAGCCTGGTCTCAATAGTGTTCCAATGATAACAACATAAAAAAGAACAAACAAAACAAAAACAACCAAAAAAGTTCTATTTTAACCAAACAAGAACATAATAATGGTACAATCAAAACCAATTTTTATCCTCAGGAACATAGACACAAATTGAAAATTTGTTTATATAAGAGAATGTTTATATAAGAGAAGGAGAACCAAATGAGGAATACGTGAGAAAGAGAATGATACTGAAAATGGGTAATTTGGAGGAGGTTTTTGCTGGAAACAGCACAGATTGTCAAGAGTTGCATGTATATTTGTTACCTATATCTGAGTAACACACTGGGATATTAAAAAAAACTATTTTATGTATATTCTTTGATAGTATCTCACATGCACATTTGTGCACACATGCACACCCCTCACACTTACCCACAATGTGATTTTTATATTTATTCCTTATTCTGTTTTATCTGGCATCAATGGGAGGGTAGGCCTTTGGTCCTGTGAAGTCTTCATGTTCCAGTATATAGAAATGCTAGGGAGGTGAAGTTGGAGTGGTTGGGTGGGTGGGAGAGTACCCACATTACAGAAGGGTAAGGCGAGATGGGATAGAAGGTTTGCAAGGGGAAATTGGAAAAGGAGATAGCATTCAAACTGTAAATAAATAAAATATACAATTAAAAAAAAAATAAGCTCCTGTTCAGATGGTAAAAGAGAAGCTTTGTGGACTTCTTAAAGCTACACACTCCAGAAGGAAAGCTGAAGGCTGTAGAGGTACCTACAGCTTAGAGATAATAAGAAGCAAGAACAATCAAAGTTCCTTGCCTTAAATATATTCACTTAAAATTGTCTAAGTCCTACAAATCATCCAGCTTCTCTCTAAACCAAATGTTTAGTCACCTACCTTACTTCTCAGTATTTTTCTCAGCAGTAGGGCATCCACTATGGCCAGGTAAATTCTGTAACTATTATTACTCAGGTGCTACATTAGAATACTTCAAATTACACGTATGAGTTCTCAAGGCATAATCAGAATCAGTTTTTCACTATCACTCCTCACAGAAAACACAGTTACCATTTGACAGTCCTCAAACTTCAATTAGATGGCAATAGATTCTTAATTATACATATCATTTGTAAATCAGGTCCCTAGAATTTATGTGTTTTATCACTGAAAGTCTATACCTGAATCAAATGGAAATATTACTCATTGGTCTATATTACAAATCTGCCTCTAGGCCTCAAGAGAAAAGATCTGACATGTTAGTGCTTGAGGTGTCCTTCAAAATGAAAGTAAAAGGCAATATAAGTATTTTTCAATAAGAAAGATACTAGTTTCTTTTTTCTTTTCTGAGAAAAGATCCAGAAAGCTTTCATAAAAATGGATGTTTTGTGGCTCCCTAAAATCATTTAAAATATTGTTTCATCTGACAAATCCATTTTTTAGGCTACAAAAATTTCCCCTTGAATTGGTTTTCCATGGCAGCCGATACATAAGGCAGGTTTTCTTTAATTATTTGAGCCCTTGTAATAAAGGAGAGTGATCAGAGAAAAGAGGGTTGTAGTGGGTTGATATTGTTCTTTTCTCATACTCTGTTTCCTGCTGTGATACAAAAGATTTGCTCTTGCTTCCTGACAGTAGTATTTTGCTTTGGGCGAAAGAAAAAAAAATATCTCAGAACACCAGTGAGAAAAATGTTATTTCAGCAAATTGTGACATCTCAAAAATACGACATTTGTCACTATTTTGCACTAGCCTTAGGAAGAGAAGTGTGCCCTGTCAATCACTTTTGAAATATCTGTAATGTCTAGTTCCTAAAATGAAGTCAAAGATGTATTATGAAGAACACCAAGGTTGTAAGTGAGACAATGAATCTTGTAATAGGGAAATGCTTCAATATGTAACACAATATAGATTACTGTTTCAGGTTGAAATCCTTTAGAAAATAAGTCTTCTTTGTTTCTAAATCTTTTAAAATTCAACCCCTCATTTAATGTCAATCTCCTTCATCTTACCTTTATGTAATTGTGTCCTATCTTCTTTAAAAAAATATTATTCAATTCCTATGGGGGTGGTTGTGGTGTGTGTGTGTGTGTGTGTGTGTGTGTGTGTGTGTGTTTGGTGTGGTATGTGTGTTATGTATGTGCTATGTCTCCTGTGTGGAAAGAAAGAACAACATATTGGAATGGTTTCTTGTTTTCCATGATGTGGGTTTTTGAAGACTGAATTCACGTCTCAGTAGACCTGGTGAAAGATATCTTACAAACGATCTTCCTGGCCTCTGTCCATTTCCGACCTCTCCAAAATAATCTTGTCTCAAGGTCTCACTTTGTTGTTCACTCTAGCTCAGTTAGGTAATTCAGTGATCTTGGCATTTATCATGCCATTGTAAATAATTTCACCAGAGAAAGTTATCTACAGATAATGAATAAATTTGGAAGGAAAATTTTAATATCACAATGTTATTCCTTCTGTTTTACTGACTGGCAAAGACTTTTCTTGACCCAAATCCCTCAAGCAAACTTCTCTGTGCTGGACAGTTATGCTAGTTTTTCCTTCTCTCCTTATTTTGATTTTAGCATGATCATACGGATTCACTTGATAAATAGTAACTTACAACTGGTTTTAGTAGCTTGGTCATCCTTCTGCAAAAATTCTATCTGCTCAATTTAACCACCCCCCCCCCAAACAAAAATTCTCCCTCAATGAGTTTTTATTCACCAGTTCTAAAAATCCACACTTTTCCTTATTCTAGCTGTAGTTAAAAATAAATATTTTTATTCTACTTCAAAACTAACCTATAAAAGTTCCCTTTGAATAAATTCCATATTACTGCCTTCAGATATAATAAATATCACTTTAGTTATTATTCCTTTGAACTTTTAAGCCTGAGATTGATTCAGGCATGTCTATGCTAAGGAGCTCCAACTTACCTGCTCTCCTAGAAATGGTTGTTCCAAGAGCACAACATCTGTTTCTTTTGTCACTATTTAAGAATTACTTTTTTATTGCAAATGTATTAAGAAGCAGCAATTCAAAGGCACTTCTTAGAAAACAACTAATTTGCTGGGAATAATCTCTATGTATAAGAAAATATGTTAATAAACTCAATTTCTTTCTTTTATTAAACACTCTTATTTGTAGTCTTTCCTGCTTTGACTTGCCCTCTTTAAATTTCTCTCTCATTCTTCATTATTCTACACTGCATAAATTCACACTTTCTTAACAATGAGCACTAATTTTCAGAAGTATCTCACCCATCTTAACTCACATTTCCTAAAGTCTGATTGGCTGTTTCCCTACCATGCAAGGCATTTATGAAATGTCTACCTATTTTTATTCCAGAGTAGAATAGTCTTTCCGGCTTCACTTTTGTCTGACACTTTAATGCCTAGGCTTCTGCTGGTGTTGCCCTGGCTAGCATTCTTCTAGAGTACTTGTCCTGACACTGTGATTGATAAGACAGAGCTTTCTAGTCTGTAGAACTTTCCCTCAGGTGCATGTTACCTCAGATATTGACTTCTTGGACATGTCTCAGACTGTGGTCGTAGCTAAGGGGGTTCTGAGGAAGGAGCAGGAATAACGATGGGCAACGGTTCTGTGGCGTGTCAGCACAATGAGCAGTCGAAGAACTCACCTGTCAGATCTGGACAGAAGTGACAAGTTTATTGAATTGGCTTCAAGGAGCAGTCGCCAAGGATGGGGCAGAAGGATCACTCACCTAAGTTAGGGTCTGACAGGTTTTATTTAAACTCCTATCATTTTGGCTTATGCTCTGAACATGCATTTTTGGCAGGAGAAAACAAGACATCTTTGATTGGCAGATGTTTGACTCTGGGTTTTGACTGTATTTACAGGGCAATTGCCCTTTGATAACAGAACTCAAGGTGATTAGCCCACTCAGTCAAATCATTCCCCCATTCGTACTTTGCCCAGGAAGGAGTGGCTGGGCTTTTATTGTTGTTATTGTTTGTTTCCTTTGGTTTTTGAATGTATATTACAAATTATTTCTCACTATTTTTTAATCATAGAGATATGTGTGTCTGTGGTTACACATCCTGAATTTAGGATGTAGATTCACATGTGAGCAGAGGTGTGTTGTATTTCAGAGCTGGGATTACTGCCAGTTGTAAACAGCCTGATGTAAGAAAGGATACAATGGGGGTCCTCTTGAAAAACAATGTGTGCTTTGAACTGTTAGGCTATATCTCCAGGTCCAGCAGTCTTCTTTTATAATATTATTATGAATGCCTCCTGGATGGGAGTAGTATTGTGGAACTTCTGTTAAGGACCTGCTTCTTTTTTTTTCTCCTAATTATGTCTTATTCAGCACAGATTCTACTGTGTTGTTCCAAATGTGAACAAGCAGTCACTCTATCTTCTGCACTTGGTCTCATTTTCTGCCTCTGTTCACAGGAAGGCAAGATAGCTATTAGCTGTAGACATTTTCTACATCGTGGTGCAAAAGGGTGCTACAAGGATATAGTGCAGCCTATTAAGTATGAGGGCAGGGTCTTTGGGCTAGCATCCTGGTATAGGAATTTTATAATTATTCCATTAGAATGTATGATTTCACAGTTAAAAGTTATTTCCTTATTCTTTGTCTCTACGGGCTCTTTAGTGACCTCTATGCTAGATGTCCAGTGAGTGACTGATTTAAAAATCCATGCTTGTCTTGCACTCAGAGATTTACCATTCATTAAATCTGTTTTCAATCCGTTCCTATTATCAACAGAAACTTTAACATTTCATCTGTCTTTGGGAGCAATGGCATTAGTGTTAGATTACAAAGTCACATGTGCTTTCACAAAGAAGGTTTTTTTTTTTTTTCTTTAATAAAAAGCTTGAGAATTTTTAAAAGATATTTTCTGTATTTAATTGTGACGGGCTAAATAATTCCTGAAAATTGCATTTTTGAAAATTGAATGAATTGTCTCTAAGTATGTTTTAATGAAATGTTTCATATTCAAATCCATTACTGTGTAGCAACTTTCATTATTTACCATTTGTGGGAGCAACACAAGGAATTATGGATTTCCTGAGCTTTGAGTGCTTACTCACTGACTTTTGAGTATCATTTGTGCAGCAGTAAGACGCACTGAGTTCCAGCCCTGGCACCAACAGTGCCAGGACTATTTTCCTTCGGAGAGCTCCACGCAGTAAAGCCAGATTGCTTAGACTCCGCAGGGGGAAATAATTCCGCACAGTTTGGAAAGAAGCTAAGTTAAGAAATTTCCTAAATAGTTTGTTAGAGACATATAAGAAAAGAAAAGTGCACATTGAATATAAGAATGCAAGCTTCTCGAGGGAGAGTCATGCTTAGATGCCTTACAATGACTCTATGAAAATTAATGTAAATTTAATAAAATTTTTAAAAGTAGTCATTTATGGACTCATTAACTTTTAATTCTTATCTAAAAGAAATTGTTTTGTAAAGGAAAATTTAAAGTTGTTTTATGGATGTAGTGTTTAGACTTAGTCATGAAAGAGGAGTACTCACTTCAGCTAAATGCTGGCAAAGCCTTCTGAATCTAAGCAGAGTGTACTGTTCTCTTTTGTTTGAGATGTCTTTAGGACAGAAAGCACTACCGCTGTGAGCAAAGTAGTTTTTGCCAGTTGTGTTGAAGCTTCCAACTCCTGCCAGGACCATAAATGAGGGACTTCTGTGATTCTATCCTTCAATTTGTCTGTCCATCTAACGTGTCTCACTTTGTTGGGTATTTTCATGGAAATAATTATACTTTATAAAAATTCAAACTTGCAAAAATGTTGTGTTGTATTCTGCATATAAAAGCACAGATTTTAATATAGCAGCTTTTTCATAACCCAATCCTTGTCTGAGACAGCTTTGTGATGGTTTGTGTCCTGAGCTGATTTGACTGCTAACACAATTTTTTTAAATGTTAGGATTTGTATTTTTATTAATCTTCTTACTCTTTGCAACTTAAGATCAGTTTATGTAAGTGAGCAGGTAAAGATGAACAGATTAAAATCATGTTTAGTTATTATCTTTGAAAAAGATAAAAGACATTGTACATGAAGATTATAGCCAAGTTTAATGTTATTCAGAAAATGAATCATCTTTCAAATTCATCTTTAATGTTGTCAGCTATCTAAATTTTCAAAATTCCTTATATTCAATGGAACTCCAAGTAATTAAGCAATTAAGTATTCTTGAAAGGCCTCTGAAATGACCTTAATGTAGGAGTTATAATTCCCTAGTGCCAATGTATTAGATAATATTACTAATTTTGTTTATAATTACTACAAATTACAAGTAAGAACTCCTGGGAGATGGGAGTTTCATGGACTTCATCATTTTAAGGTTCTGCATAAATGTGCTTGCTCTTGCAGCGAGTATGTTCATGCCAAAAAACAAATACATTCCATAAAAAATATCAAAAATTGTTAGAATGTGCCACATTTGGAGACATTATAAGATTTTATTTTATTTTTTGATAAGCAAGGAAACTAAAGTTGTTCATAATTGACAATTAATGACATATGTAATATTTTTAAACTCCAAAACAAAGTACACGGCCTTTAAAGACAATTACAAAGAAGTAAACATCTTAGCAGAGTTTAAAAACTTGACACTTTTTCTTTATCATACTGTGTCTACTCACTGCTACAAAGTGCTTTATCTCTGTGTTACGAAAAGCCAGGAAGGTCAATGAAAACCTAATATGTAATATTTGCTGTAAATATGTTGGTTATCCTTAAACCAAATACCAGTGCCATTCATAAATGGAGAGTTTATGAGCTACACAAGCTTTTTTCTCTCCTAAATAGTTTTCTGAGTTCTAGATATTATGATTGGGGTAGCTTTAGAGGGAAAAGTATCAGTAGCTTACCCCAAGGTGAATACTCAGAATTACAAATGCACCTAGAGAGGCAAAATGTGCTCACATTTATAATAATGGCACAAATATTAAGAGGTGACTAGATAGTATTAGATTTAAGTCTTATTAGATTTAAGATATGCCGGGGCTGGTGAGATGGCTCAGCGGGTAAGAGCACCCGACTGCTCTTCCGAAGGTGATAAGTTCAAATCCCAGCATCCACATGGTGGCTCACAACCATCTGTAACGAGATCTGGCGCCCTCTTTTGGAGTGTCTGAAGACAGCTACAGTGTACCTACATATAATAAATAAAATAAATCTTAAAAAAAAAAAAAAAAAAAAAAAAAAAGATATGCCTCACTGGAGAAAATCCATGCCCGGTAGTAAAATCCAAATTAACAATATCTTCCCAAGCAATCATAGACCCAGTGCGAGTCTACAAGTATTGCTTAACTGAATTCATGTACCAAAATCTTACATGTATACAAATATGTTTCCACGAAGAAAAGATACCATTAGCATTCTACAGTGAGGACTCTTGAGTGGATGGCAATGATTCAATTGTTGTCCAACATGTTGAGAATAACTGATTGTTGAAAGTCCAGAGCTAAACAAGATAATTTAACATGAACTCTATAGTTCATGGACTTTGAGTAAGGGCTGGTGGAGGGGAAGAATATAAGAGCAGAGTAGAACTCTCAAATGCCCTCCACTAAGCACAGACAGTATAATCACTGACATCTGAACTCACAGCACCTAGAGCTACTTTCGTCGTGTCTGAACAAGAATGTGCCTGTCATCAACAACTCATGAGTAAGGGTAAAGGTTCACCGTGCACTGCCCCTTGCTGCTGCCGTATAAGCATTGACAAGTGACAGATTCTGGGAGAAGTGCAGTTATTATGTCCAGTTTTATACTCAATGCTTAGAGGACCAAGTTTTGATAGCTCAAACACTATGGTCATATAGATGGCCTTGGATAGAATCAAGCAACCACAAAATAAAGCAAATGAGACAGAGATGTGAGAAAGAGATTCATAGAGAAGAGGAAGAGTGAGTGGACAGGAAAGAGGAAACGAAGAAAAGGTAGATAAGTATAAGTATACCTTAGAAAGCTGTGAGAAAAAGAAATGATCAATATATTTTTCTACATTTATTTTATTTATTTACTCAATATACATCACAGTCACAGCCCCTACGTTCATTGCAGACACCACACGTGCAGCTCCCTCTCCATTAGACCTCTTTCTCCCATTGTGGAACGACCCTCCATGGTACATCAAGTCTCTGCAAGGCTAGGCAAGGCAGCCCAGTCAGGGGAACAGGATCTACAGACAAGCAGCAGTTCCAGTTGTTGGGGGACCCTCGTGAAGACCAAGCTGCACATGAATGTTCTTTGGTTTGTGGCTCAGCCTCTCGGAGGTCCCAAGGGTCTAGGCTGTTTGACTCTGTTGGTCTTCCTGTGTAGTTCCAAATCCTTCTGACTTCTGTGATCCTTCCCCTAAATCTGCCTCAAGATGCCAGAGCTATATGAAATGTATGTCTGTGGGTATCTGCATGTTTTAGTCAGCTGCTTAATGGAGCCCTTCAGAAGACATTTATTGTCTGCAAGCATAACAAAGTATCATGAATAGTGTCAGGGATTGGTTCTTGCACATGAGATGGGTCTCCAAATTGGACCAGGCATTGGTTTGGCATTTCATCAGTCTCTGGCTCATCTTCGTTCCCACACTTGTAGGCAGGACCAATTTTGGGTGGAAGGTTTTATGGGTTGGTTAGTGGCCTTATCCCTACACTGGAAGTCTTGCCTGGCTACAGGAAGTGGCCACTTTAGGCTTCATATCTCTCACTGGTAGGGGGTTCAGCTAGCACTACCTAGAGATGCTCCCCCAAATGGCTTCCAGCAAATGATTTCCATTCCTTATCCCAGCACTCCTTCATTCACCTTCCTATCCATCCTATCTTCCACCCTGTTCCCCCATCTTTCATCTGCCTACAATGACTATTTTATTCCCTCGTCTGATTGAGATTCAAACATCTTCCCTTGGGCCCTGGGACACTAGAATTCACTGCCATTACTTATTTGTTGAAATATATGGAATGTACTACATTACCAGTTCTTTTATCAAGTTGATTAATTGCTTAAACAGAACTTTTAAACTTATCTTGACTAGATGTCCGTTTAATTCATGGAGACAATGTTATAGATGCTGTTCTAAGATAAAAGCCTTTTTCAAGCTGATTGCTTGTTGACATTTATAGTTTTTGCAAGAAGGACTCCAACTCATTACCTGTTTCATGATCCTCAGATTCTCTACATGTCTTCCTGTGCTAACTGTAATCACATAGAAAATAGAAGATGCAAGACTTATAAACAGAAAATTACTCTTCAAAATTGGAATCCTCTGCCTACTGCCCTATAACTACTTCCCTTGTCAAGGGCATCTTGCAAATTTAGCTAACCTTAATTAGATTATGGAATATAAAATGGTACATAGTCTAGGAGAGGATTCTGCCACTCAGTCACACCTTTAGTTCTGTCTCTGAAAGTTCAAATTGTTTTTGTAACAGCTTTTTTCTTCCTAGTGTCTCCTTTAGATAAGTGCTTGCAATTGTAAAGTTTGATGCACTAAGGTCTGATATAATATATGAGTCAACAATCAATTTATGCAGGTGCATCTCACCCAAGTTGATATCATTTGTCTTTGGAGTCTTGAGGATTTTTCTCTTTTTATTTTCTTTTAAATTAGCTTTTGGTATCACATACATTGAATATAATCTTCTGATAAAATTAAAAGTTGCTTCAAGAATGTCACACCTATTTATTGTTAAATTCTGATTGTATATTTCTGGGAATTGATTTATTTTTGCTTCCAATTTCAATGTATTATCATCAAATGTGTAAATTTGCATATGAATATTATGTGATCTATTTCCTGATAAGGCAGAGCATAATTATTATGCTATACTGTATTGCAGGTTATACTTTTTCTTTCTCTGTTAAAATATTTTTTGGATAATTCACCTTAATCTTTTTATTATTTTATTACATTTATTATGAGCTACAGACTTAGTTATTTTAAATGGCTTTCCACCAGGACTAAAACAAACAAACAAACAAACAAACAAACACAATAAAACTCAATGTGTTAAGATGAAAATTTTATCTGATTTCTCAGATATCTTGAGTCTCCCTTATATATATATGTTCAGGTAAAAGTGAAAATGTATTTCTGAAGGAATTTAACTTTATACTTTGAAATTATAGTTATTGATTTATAAATTCTGCTTAATAATACAATTAATGCTTGTATAAAATATGAAGTTACTGGGTTTTTCTTTTTCCTTTCAGTTTAAATAAAAAATTTGCTCTGCAATGTGATTTTATCATTAAAGTTTTTCAGCACCTCATCCTTTACTTTGGCTTACAAATGTTCCAGACCCAACCTAACAATCATAGACACAATACAACCTCAGTTCTTATAGGTATGGGGCTAAGTTAAACTCTATAGAATATGATTGATTTTTATTATTGGGGAACCCATCAATGGCCCTACTACCACTATTATTACACAATTCTGATATGTGAAGTAATTCCAAAGGGTAAGTAATATTTCTAAACACAGATGATATGAAAGTACAGAAAAAATCATTTTCTTACATAATATGTATTCATACAGGCTGTAGAAGGTCAAAAATAGGGTTAATAGGGCAGTGGAAGTTCTTCAAGTCATTGTGGAACTTATCATTTAAAAAAATGTTGAAAAACTTATCATTTAAAAAAATGTTGACTTCCTAAGGTAAAGGAAATATTCTTGTCTACCATCTTTTCTTGTCTCATTACAGGACTAATAGTTATAGGGTAAATACATTATGAAACCAAACCTTAAAATCTTGAATCATGAACAAATAATACCTGACCCAATTTGAGACCGATCCCCTGGCCAGACACCAACCCCTGACACTATTAATGATGCTCCGTTTTGCTATCAGAATGGAGTCTAGCATGGCTGTCCTATGAGAGACTTCACCCAGCAGCTAACTCAAACTAATCCAGACACCCACAGCCAAACAGTGGTTGGAACCTGGGGACTATCATAGCAAAATAAGGGAATGAATTGCGGGTCCCAAAGAGGATATGAAGACAAGACTTCAACTAACCAGGACCCTTCTGGCTCGCAAATACTGAACCATCAACCAAAGACCATACACAGGCTAGACCTAGGCCTTCCCTGAAAATATGAAGCAAGTTTGTAGATTGGTCTTCATGTGGGTCCCAAACAGAAAGTGGGGGCTATCCTAAAATCGCTTGCTTGTACATGGGGTGTTTTCTACTAGCTGGGCTGCTTTGTCTGGCCTGAATGAGAGAGGATGTGCCTAACCCAGCAGAAAATTGATGTGCCAGAGTGAGGTGATATCCAGGGGAATCTCCACCCTCTAAGAGGAGAAGAGGAGGGGGAAGGAGGAATAACAGTGAGTGAGGGTGACCAGGAGAGGGCAATGAATGGGATGTAAAGAGAATAATTAAAATCACATTTCAAAAAGACAACAAAATAAAAACTTGAGTCATAAGAAACCATTTTTAGTAAAGGAAATATGTGTGTGAATAAGTTTATTCACTATAGAACTGTCACAAATGGAGTTCTATCACATTTAAAATGAGAAACATGAAGCAATAAGAACTAAACTTGCAAAGTTACATCACTAGTAAGCAAGAAAAAATGGCTACACCTGAAATGCTGATTATAGGATTTAATTCTTTTTTTTTTTCACATTTTTTATTAGATATTTTCTTCATTTACGTTTCAAGGGCTATCCCATAAGTCCCCATACCTTCCCCCCGCCCTGCTCCCCTACCCACCCACTCCCACTACTTGGCCCTGGCCTTCCCCTGTACTGGGGCATATAAACATTGCTAGACCAAGGGATCTTTCTTCCCAATAATGGCCAACTAGGCCATCTTCAAATACATATGCAGCTAGAGACATGAGCTCTGGGGGTTCTGATTAGATCATATTGTTGTTCCATCTATAGGGTTGCAGACCCTTACAGTTCTTAGGTATTCTCTCTAGCTCCTATATTGGAGACGCTGTGTTCTGCCCTATAGATGATTGTGAGCATCCACTTCTGTATTTGTCAGGGACTGTCAAATTCTCACAGGAAACAGCTATATCAGGGTCCTTTCATCAATATCCTGCTGGTGTATGCAGTAGTGTCTGCATTTGGTGGCTGATTATGTGATGGACCACCCAGGTAGGGCCGTCCCTGGATGATCCATCCTTTCAACTTAGCTCCAAACTTTGTCTCTGCACCTCCTTCCATGGATATTTTATTTCCTATTCTAGGGAGGAATGAAGTATCCACGCGTTGGTCTTTCTTGATTTTCTTGTGTTTTGGAAATTGTATCTTGGGTATTCTAGGTTTCTGGGCTAATCCACCCACTGATTGGGAAAGAATTTTTACCAATCCTAAATCTGATAGGAGGCTAATAACCAATATTTACAAAGAGCTCAAGAAGCTGAACTCCAGAATTTCAAATAACCCCATTAAATTGGGGTACAGAGCTAAACAAGGATTTCTCAACTGAAGAATGTAAAAGGGCTGAGAAGCACTTGAAAAATTGTTCAATATTTTAAATCATCAGAGAAATGCAAATCAAAACAACCTTGAGATTCCACCTCACACCAGACAGAATGGCTAGGATCAAAAATTCAGGTGACAGCAGATGCTGGCAAAGATGTGGAGAAAGAGAAACACTCCTCCATTGCTGGTGGAATTGCAAGCTAGTACAACCACTCTGGAAATCAGTCTGGTGGTTCCTCAGAAAACTGGACATTGTACTACCAAAAGATCCAGCAATACCTCTACTGGGCATATACCCAGAAGATGTTCCAACTGGTAACAAGGACACATGCTCCACTATGTTCATAGCAGCCTTATTATTTTTTTAATTAGAGAGTTTCTTCATTTACATTTCAAGTGTTACTCAAAAGTCCCCTATACCCTCCCCCCCGCCCTGCTCCCCTACCCTCCCTCTCGCACTACTTGGCCCTGGCATTCCCCTGTACTGGGGCATATAAACATTGCTAGTCCAAGGGCCTTTCTTCCCCAATAATGGCCAACTAGGCCGTCTTAATACATATGCAGCTAGAGACATGAGCTCTGGGGGTTCTGATTAGTTCATATTGTTGTTCCATCTATAGGGTTGCAGACCCCTACAGCTCTTGGGTACTCTCTCTAGCTCCTACATTGGGGACCCTGTGTTCTGCCCTATAGATGATTGTGATCATCCACTTCTGCATTAATCAGGGACTGTCAAAGCCTCCCAGGAGACAGCTATATCAGGGTCTTTTCAGCAATGTCCTGCTGGTGTATGCAGTAGTGTCTGCATTTGGTGGCTGATTATGTGATGGACCACCTGGGTAGGGCACTCTCTGGATGGTCCATCCTTTCATTTTAGCTCCAAACTTTGTCTCTGCACCTCCTTCCATGTATATTTTAATCCCTATTCTATGGAGGAACGAAGTATCCACGCGTTGGTCTTTCTTGATTTTCTTGTGTTTTGGAACTTGTATCTTGGGTATTCTAGGTTTTTGGGCTAATATCTGCTTATCAGTGAGTGCATATTAAGTGACTTCTGTTGTGATTGGGTTACCTCACTCAGGATGATATCCTCCAGATACATCCATTTACTCAAAAATTTCATAAAGTCATTGTTTTTAATAGCTGAGTAGTACTCCATTGTGTAAATGTACCACATTTTCTGTATCCATTCCTCTGTTGAGGGACATCTGGGTTCTTTCCAGCTTCTGGCTATTATAAATAAGGAGCAGCTTTATTTGTCATAGGATTTAATTTTTAATACTCAACTTGCATCTAAAAATAGATGATAGAGTTCATAATTCAGTTCATTAAAGTTATTTCTACAAATTTTGAAGTTATTCTTTTGAGATTTGGTTGTTTTATCGGGACAATATTTATACAATAAATGACTTATGCCCTTCACTTCTCTTTTTGTCTCTCTAATCCATTCTAGTGATAAGGTGAAAGAGATTTCTGTTTGTTTTGATTGGATTCCATAGAAATTTTTCTAAAATTTTATGTGAAATTTATTATTTAATTTTACTAAGAAGGCATATGACATGACCGATCAAAAGGAAACAAATGAGCAAAACAAAACAAAACAAAACAAAACAAAACAGAAGTAGTCAATGTCCATTCATTGGGGACTTCAGCCAATATAGGTTTGGGCAGATGGTAATATTACTTTCCTCAGTGTACTTGAGCCTAATTCTTTCTAACTGAAATGCATTTCAAAAATTTGTCACTTTCCTTACAGAAATTACTTTCATACTATTTGATCCTCTTATAGAATATTTTTGGAAGAATTGAAATGGAAATGAAGATCTATTTTTCTTGTTTCTGTTAAGGGCACAATGATGGCTTTCAAACTAGGTCAACAAAGAAAATACTATACATAAGAATTAAAAATTCCCTCAACCACTTAAGCTGTTGTTTGGAGAATATAGAGAACTGAGGGATACTTCTTTATTTGATGTTTACATTTAAAATGTTTCATCTCATTTGATATTTATATAGTATATAACCATCAAAACCAATCTGAACTTTTATACAAAATGGGTTGTCTATAATGAACTAATTAATTTAACTTTAAAATAACTCTGAAGAAAGTCTCAGTAACACTACAAGAAACTTGCAAATTCATCTTTAATGTGTCATAAAGAGGTTTAGTTTTGACTATTTATAACATTAAAGAATATTGTAGCCCACTCTTGCTACCAGAAATCAAAACAAAGTAAGTTTTCAGATATGAAAGAAATCAATGACATTTAACTAAGTCATCCTATTTAAGTTTGTTCATCAATATAATAAATTAAAATTAAAAACAAGCTTCATGGCTGACTAAAATTTTACATAAGATAATTAAAAAATGTTATTTAACATTATTGATCTTCTATTGCTTCCACTTTTCTTTCTAGATTAAGTAAAAACATACAGTCTAAATAAACCACTGAGACATAAATCAATCAGTTCAAAAACTCCAGTACAACTTTCTGCTTCTCTTTAACTTGAGACAGAATCTCATGTAAAAAGATTACCTCTGAAGCCATATTATAAAACCTCAATCATGTTTTATTTACATTGGCTATTTCCTATAAGAGTAACCCATTTTCATCCTGGTGCCTTTGTGTTCATAGTACCTTATCCAATGTCTTACAAAACATCAGTTAAGAAATATTATAATTATAAATAACATCCAGGTTAGTGCCTAGTAAGACAATAAAGAGTCTAATTTTGATTAATAGAACTTAGTATCTACTATAGTCTGTGCAAATACTTAGTTGTATAATTTATTTATTTTGCTGGATATTTGATGATAAAACATCAAGTAGAATGAAAACAGATGAGACATTTACATGAGGTCTTTGGTTTGGAAGTGGTCAAAGGCACATTTTGGTGAGTAGTAGAAAAATGTTAAACACTTAACAAAGGAAATAAAGTTGTGTGAAGAGATAGAAAGCATTGATTTTTTCCTAATGAATGTTGTTCAGCTTTCTGTAATCGAGAGTCTTAATATTGGAGATTTTTTTTTTTTTTTTTTTTTTTTTTTTGTAACAACAAATGGATCTAGTGCCGCCTTGATGCTGTCTTCACATTCTATTCTGTTGCCCGCATTTCATTAATATGGCCTGGTGTCTGCTGCTGCCAATGTGTGCTCTATACTTCAAATTAGAATCCATGCCCCAGAGTGGTGTAGTCGAAGCATGACTGACAGTGAGCGGCTGAAGAGGTGAGCTAGTAGAGGTGATGAGACTAATACCAATCTCATAGATCAATACTGGGTGAGGGCTGAATTTTACATTCTTTTCCTTAACCTATTTTGGTAAAAGAGCTAATAAGCAGTGAAATAGGGGAAAAAACAAACAAAACAAAGCATGATCTAAAGTAGGAAGAAAAGCGTTGCTGGTTGCCCTATTTCTTTCTGTATCTCAAAGTAGGCAAGAAGACTAGTTCTTACAAAATGCTTTTATGGTATTTGTTTTTACAACTACATGAATAAAGATAAATAGAATATTAGTATACCTTTCTCACTAAACTAATCTTATGATAACTTTATAAACACACCATATTCTCTACTTTTGAGCAGTATGATAATGTCCTGATAATTCTTTTATCTGGCTGTTGTAGTTGCTTAGAAAATATATGATGTCTATTGCTTGTAGTTCCTAAATCTTTGACAAAAAAATTTACTTATTCATTTGCATATACTTATATAATATATAATTATTTATTCATTGTTTCCTTATAATATTTGAAACAGTGACTTTTCTGTATAATTTTAATATACTGATAAAAAGAGTAAAATATTACTATGATAGCGTTTCTAGGCTAATGACTTATAACTGGAACTTCAACATTTTAACACAGAACAGAAAGTGATTCCTCAATTTGATGGTGATTCAAAAAATGGCATTTATTTTTTTAGAGAGTTGATTGTCTTGAGCAGGTGCCACTTATGATTCAAATGTTTTTTCACATAACCAAATGAACATACAGAGAGGGAGAGGGAGGGAGGGAGGGAGGGAGGGAGGGAGGGAGGGAGGGAGAGAGAGAGAGAGAGAGAGAGAGAGAGAGAGAGAGAGAGAGAGAGAGAGAAAGAGAACAAGACAATTTCCAGGGAAAAAAAGTAGCAGTAGGTGTGGAAAATGATTAAGCAAGGAGGGTTGTAAAGAGGCAACTTGAATTCTACTCAATTTTAGGAACTCCATTGTGTTTATATCTAAGAAACACATAAAAGGAAAATTGTCATCCACATCTTTGTCCAGAAAGAAACTAAGAGAAATTAGATTGTTTGTTACATTTCTGGTCCTAATGATAAATAATGGGATAGAGAATGGAATGCTATGGAAGGTGGCCTGTTTCAATGTTACAGCTCACCAGGCTATATTTTATAATAGACTTAGCCATTTTGTTATTATTGTGAGTGGAATTTCTCTCATGCAAAACAGCCTAGTTCTGCTGGTCTCTCTTATAAAGAATTTTGTAAAGTTGGATATTTAGGTACAAATTAGGAAGTACATTTGTAAGTGTAAACATCTTAATGGCAAAATATAAGTTAAGTTCCACAATGTGTTTTTAATTGTATATTTCTGTACCAATTCAATTTATCACAATTTTAAAAAATGATATCAATAAGCCAAGTTTTCTTGCATTAGCTGTGGCCTTGGAAATCTAGAAAGCAACCATTAGCAGTTTGGCCAATTGAAATACATTCTCTCAGTTTCTCTGGCATTGCTTTTTTTTTTTTTCGCCCCATTGGTACCTCAGAGATATAGAAGCTACATCTTCACACATAATTGCAATTTTATGAAAAATGTACCAAGGAAAGTTGTTATAGACAGAAAAGTACTTGAGAGACTATTTACAAATCTAGCAGGAAGCATGTAGATTTCATGCATGAAAAAGCATGAATGAATTTCACTTTAATCATGTAATCATACTGTCGCTGGTTTTCATATAATTGGTGAGGAATTACAGTCCTGCTCATAGACTAGGTCCATTTTAGGAATGAGACAAATGAAGTGTGAAAAAGTCAGCTATTTGTTTAGAATTAGTACTTCTTAGTTCTTGGTGCTTTTTTATTTGATCATAAAAAGGGATAGCTAATAGAAAGATATTGATGCACAGTTGATAAGGCGGGGCTCATAACACAAAAATGCCAAAGTGTTATAAAGTTGCTTCAGTGATGTCTGATTTTTGAACACTGGTGTTTTCATTCTTTTCTGCATAGCTTTACTTTTTCCCCGATGTGAGCGTAAAGGCTTGTGTTGATGCATGTGAGAAAAGATGGCTGAAGAAGTCAATGTGTGAGATGTGAGGGTTTTTTATTGGAGAGGTTAGAGAATGTATCTGGGATGGCAAGTCTTCTAATTTATATCCCAATTAAATTATATCTTTTGTAACTACAAATTCGCTAATGCTCAAGAGATGAGAGATAGAATATATAGGTAACAAGTTTGAGAGTGATCCAGGTATGAGAAGGAAAATAAGGACAGCAAGAAGCCAGCTGCTAACATATGCAGCATTCTGCCCTTTTCCTGCCACATGGGTCAGAGACTGAGCCAGGCTTTATACATGGAGATGTTCATACCTCGATTGTAATAATTTTGTTTGGTGGAAAACTGATATAATTTATAGAATATCAAAACAAATTGGTGTGTTGGATTCCAGAGTTCCCTTGTGACACTTTCTAAAACAAAATCCTGTAACTGCTACCAAAAACCAAAGTGAAAGAAATGAACATCAAGCAAACTAAAGGAGCCAAATGAGAAAAAAATCAAAAAGGGCAAAGAAAGAGAAAAATGAAGGATGGCTGTAAAAACATTTTTCCTGTCAAAAGGAAAGGAGCGACATTACACACATAATAAAAAATAATCACTGTGCTGTTTAAAATGGCATCAGTGCAGGGCTTGGCATTTGCAAGGAAAGTGTCTCATTTCCATCAACAAGGCAAGCTCCTAATTCACAAATATACACAGTGGGTGGGGTGAGTTAACAGCACTCTTAGCAGCCGATAATGTGGTGCAGTTAATGTATCTCAGCTTGAATTAACTTTACCACAAGCCATTGTTTCCTTTTTATACAGCACAAGGTCCTGTGGAAAAAATCTCTTCGAATCTCACACGGGGAATTCAATTAACATTACTTGCTACTGTACTGCAATGGAGAAATGGAGGCGATTTTAACCTTTCTGGAGTTTCCCTGCTGATCGATTCAATGCTTTCCATTAGTTTAACTCCGGTTATCATAAACTCAGATTCATTGTTCAGAAAACACTTCTTTTCTCTGGCACAGCAGAATGTCCCCGTCACTGAGAAGCTTTGCAGAGTAGACTAAACTGGTTAACGGATATTTGAATCCAGGAGCGATTTTTGTCCTTGTCCTAACACTTCATGGCATGCAAATTTAAAAACGGGCAGCTTCTAGTCCATTGGCTTTCCTAGCTTCACAACCATCTCTCTGCAGAGTTACTATCATTGGAGCACGGGTCACTTACTCAAATTTTAAGTTTTGTCATAAAAAAATTAAGATCTTTAGTCAGCAGAAATTTCTTATAGATTCCACAAACCTAAGTATTACAGAAATATTATAAGTGAAAATATTCAATAGTGTCATTGTTTTGAGCTTACTGTTTAGCACACTGCCCAGACCAATGGTATGCTATTACTTTTATGTTTCTAAGTTGTGTTTTCTGTGCTTTGTCCCTTTCTAATAGCAGAAGAACAGACTCCAAACAGTCTCCCAGCTCCCACTGCAGGCCTTTCCGGGCCTTCATGACTGTATATAAATGTTTCCATTGAGAACTGAATGTCTTCTGCTAGCCATAGAGCACACACTTGTTTATAGAAGTGAATACCTGGATACAAAAATCTTTACATATTAATAATCCTTTCATAACAAGTTAGAACCAAGCAAATGATAGATCCCTAGCACATTTTGAAAGGCAAGTAGAGCTTATTTTTCTTTTAAGAACTGTATTTTATAAGAATCAGAATTAGTAGGCACTCTTGGCAGAAATAGTGATTTGTCGAGCTGATTGTTAGGAAACACCTTTTGGAGGTTTCTAACCGCTCCCAAAGACAAGCTTCTACACAGAGTGTTACTGACTATATTATTCTCCCCAAACAATCAATCTCATTGTTCACACAGTATCGACTGAGAAAAGAACTACTTATGCTTGATTGTGGGCATGAACCATAACTGTCCACTGCCACCATAGCAGAATGCAAGAGGAATGGCTACAACAGGTGCGCAGGGCTTCTTGCAAATTATAGCTTTTTCTTTCTTTCTTTCTTTCTTTCTTTCTTTCTTTCTTTCTTTCTTTCTTTCTTTCTTTCTTTTTCTTTTTCTTTTTGAATTGGATATTTTCTTTATTTACATTTCAATGTCATCCACTTTCCTAGTTTCCCCTCCAAAAACCCCCTTTCTCATCCCGTACCCCTGCTTCTATGAGGGTACCCCCGCCACCCACTCCCATTTCACTGCTCTGGAATTTCCCTACACTGGGGCATCAAGCCTTCACAGGACCAAGTGCCCCTCCTCCCATTGATGCCAGATAAGTGTCTCCTCTGTTGCTTATACAGCCGGAGCCATGGGTCCCTCCATATGTACTCTTTGGTTTAGTCCCTGTGAGTTCTGGAGGGTCTGCTTCATTGATATTCTGGCTCTTCCTATTGGTTTGCAAAACCCTTCAACTCCTGCATTGGGGACTCCATGCTCAGTCCAATGGTTGGCTGAGAGCATCCACCTCTGTATTTTTCAGGCTCTGGCAGAGCTTCTCATGAGATAGCTACATCAGGCTCCTGTCAGCAAGTACTTCTTGCTATCTGCAATAGTGTCTGAGTTTGGTGTCTGTATGTGGGATGGATCCCTAGGTGGGGTAGTCGCTGATGGCCTTTCCTTCAGTCTCTGCTCTACACTTTGTCTCTGTATTTCCTTTACACAGAAGCAATTCTGGGTTAAACATTTGGAGATGAGTGGGTGGCCCCAACCCTCAACTGAGGGCCTTGCCTTGCCTAACCTCTGGATATGCTCTCTACAGGTTCTCCCTCACCTTTGTTGTGCATTTCAGCTAATCTTATTTGTTTCATTTTTTGAATCTTTAACAGAATATTGAACTTGAATATTCTCTGTGTTCTGCCTACTTCTGTTTTCCCTATATCAAACTGCCTCAGGAAGGCAAGAAGACAGTATTGATAAGTAATTATCTGTAAGTTGTTATACACTAATAGGCTGGTATTATGATAACTCAGCTACTGTAATTACATGGCATACAGACTGACAGACTACAATCCCCTTTTATTTTATGTTTTTTTTTTGCATAATTATTTACTTTTCCCTTTCAAGAAAGATCTACCAGTATCTCTTTTTTCAAGTAGGAGGCAAATATAGCATGCTTTTCTTCAGTGCAATGTGAGAGAGCATTCCAGGAGAAAGAGAATAGAGAAATAAATAAATAAATAAAGGAGCAAGAGGACACATAGGTCAGAAAACGCTTCAGGGATAAGCATTCAAACCAAAAATATTCCCAAGACTAGCAACAAGTGAAGCAGATAATCAGTACTTTGCAGGGTGTTTGGCGGAGAACAGCACAAGCCCCTGTGGTCTTCATGTTAAAAAGACATGTTTCCTCTGGAAACAAAATCTTTCCAGGCCTGGCATTCTACTTGCAGGTCTTTGACCTTGCATAAATTATTTAACCACTATAAATTCTTTTAAAAAATGTGTGGGAGGAAAGGAAAAAAAATTAAGAAAAAATATATTGCCTCATAGGATTAAAGTACGAAACAAAAGAAGTCACCCACATATAATCTTTTAAAGCCATGACGTTGATTACAAAGTGCTCAGTATATTTTTGTACTACCATCATTATAAAAAAATTAGACTCTTTTTAAAAACAATGTATTGCTTGTTTCCTCTACCTTTGTCTGTACCTCTCCCTTCCTCTTCGCATCCTGCCTCCTTCCCATTGTTCCAACTTCTTTGTAACTCCCTCATGTGTGTGAGTGAGTGTGTGTGTGTGTGTGTGTGTGTGTGTGTGAGAGAGAGAGAGAGAGAGAGAGAGAGAGAGAGAGAGAGAGAGAGAGAGAGAAATAGAGAAGGATCATTGGTGACCCTCTCTCCCAGAAACTTTCTTAGTAGTCCCTTCTGCTATTCTGAAAACTGCGACTGGGGACGAAGCTTTGATTTCAGAGCCAGCTTGAATTTCCAATGTCTTGCAACTCAAATCTCAAATATGTTTTATCTTCAGCAATAAGACTTTATTATTTCCTTCTGTTAGGTAACCAGATATATTATCAATCACTTCTAATGTTTGGGTAGGTATCCCACATCTGGAACTGAGATAGTTTTACTTAATAAAATTAAAATTACACATCTGGAGAATACACACACACACACACACACACACACACACACACACACTCATATCTATATATCTATCTATATCTATATCTATCTATATGCATATAAGTGCTGCATATAATGTGCAAAATTATATGCTAAGTCTATATACCCTGCTCCACAATCCTATTCATTATATACAAACTTCTTATAGGCAAGAGGGTGCTCAGATACTGTTTACTGTTTATGATTGATTTTGATCAGGCTTTCTAACTTACCCAGTGTTAAACTTGATCCCTTGTGTTCTTCCTTGGAGATTAGGAATTGCTAGCCCACAGAGAAAAAAAAGTTATAGATCTGTCACTAAATCTCATACCTGGATTCAGAGAAGTAGTGTGGTCTTTAAAATGTTCTGTGTAAAAAATGTGAAAATACATATTTAGTTGAAAAAATGTAAAGCTAACCATTTGCTGAGGTTTGCAGACCATCATCCAAATTTCTATCTTTATTTTATGTCACAAGAAAATGTAAACTCCAAATTGGAAATGAATCATAAGTTTCTTATAAACCTACACAATAGGCTGGCTCTCTTAGGGCTTTTTTTTTTTTTTTTTTCTCTATATATGTAGGTTGCACTGACCTCATCTTCCACTATCTTCTCCTTTTACATCTTCCACTATTTTTGTTTAAAAGTATCCACCTCTAAATTCCCTATCTCCACATCAAAGAAATCACTTTTATTTCTAGTATTCCTAAACTGATCATGATTCAAATAAATTTCTACAAGTATAATAATGAGAACACAAGATACATACTACGAAAAATTAACCATTCATGTAAGGCAATAATTTTAGAAATAATTCTGGCATTGTGTTTTTTAAAAAAAGAGAATCTCAAAATATTAAAAGCATACATCTAGTATTCCTCATATAATTTCATTTACACAATGTTTTAAAAATGAAAATGCTAGAAATTAATCATTATAAATTCTTAAATTTGATCAATATGAAAACTGGAAGTAATGTAACAATTGTACTATAGATAACTATTAACGATCTACTATGCATACATTTTCAGTTATTGATATATATATGTGTATATATATATTCATATATACTTTTTCACACAATATATTTTGATCATAGACTTTCCGTGACACCCAGTTCCTCCAAGGTACCTCCTATCTTCCTACCCACCCAACTTTATGTGTTCTCTCTCTCTCTCTCTCTCTCTCTCTCTCTCTCTCTTTCTCTCTTTCCTTTCTTCTTTTTCTTTCTTTCTTTTTTTATGGTCAGCCATTTTGGCTCCATCCCAGGCCTCTAAGCTATCTAGTCACTGGTTCCTGGCTAGGGAGGCAATGTCTGACATAGGCTCCATTGTCTGATATAGGCCTCAAGTTGGAGCAATCATTGGTTGGCCACTCCCATTAGTCCTTCTCCCCCATTACACCACACACCTTGCAGGCAGGAAAAATTGTTGGTCAAAGGTTTGGGGGCTGGTTCACTGTCTCACAACTGGAAGCCTCGTCTGGATATAGAAGATGGCCAGTTCAGGTTCCATAGCCTGCATTAATAGTTTTCCCAGGGATCACCTTTGTAGAATCCTGGTCGTTTCACTGCACAAGGTTTCCACATCGCCACTCAAATGCCTCCCAGTTCCAGTTAGCTCTTACACACAAACACACACACACACACACACACACACACACACACACACACACACACACACACACAATCTCCATCATTTCTGCTCCCCTGAGTTTGATACATCCCATTCCTATCCCGGGTTACCAGGAGCATCTATTTTCATTTCCCCGTAGATCCATGCATTACCTGCTTCAATTTTCCTTGTTACTTAGACTTTCTGAGTCTGTGTATTATAGCTTGATTGTCTTTTACTTTACAGGTAATATCCATGCATGCCATGTTTGTCTTTCTATATCTGTGTTGACTCAATCAGGATGATTTTTTCTATTTCCTTCCATTTGCAAGCATATTTCATGATGTCATTTTTCATTATCATTTCATGATACTCTAACATCTGAATAATACTCTTTGTGAGGAAATATAACACATTTTTTTATCTATTATTTGGATGTTCCCATTAGTGGCATTTAGCTTCTTTCTACTTTATGCCTATTATGAATGAATCTGCCAGGGCATAGTTGATCAAGTGTATTGTGGTAGGATAGAGTGCACCATTTGGGTATATGTCCAGTAGTGGTATAGCTGGATATTGAAGTAAGTCAATTCCCAATTTTCTGAGGAACTGCCATAAAGATTTCCATGGTGACTGTAAAAGTTTACACTTCTTATAACCAGATGGAAACTCTTCTGGATATATGCCAAGTAGAGGTATTGTTGGATCTTCTGGTAGTACTATGTCCAATTTTCTGAGGAACCGCCAGACTGATTTCCAGAGTGGTTGAACAAGCTTGCAGTCCCACCAACAGTGGAGGAGTGTTCCCCTTTCACCACATCCACGCCAGCATCTGCTGTCACCTGATTTTTTGATCTTAGCCATTCTTACTGGTGTGAGGTGGAATCTCAGGGTTGTTTTGATTTGCATTTCCCTGATGATTAAGGATGTTGAACATTTTTTTCAGGTGCTTCTCAGCCATTCGGTATTCCTCAGTTGAGAATTCTTTGTTTAACTCTGTGCCCCACTTTTTA
>LR753945.1:65526-111823 GCA_902729485.2 Mus minutoides
AGCTAGAGACATGAGCGCAGGGGGAACTAGTTAGTTCATGTTATTCTTCCACCTAGAGGGTTGAAGACCCCTTCCGCTCCTTGGGTACTTTCTCTAGCTCCTACCTTGGGAGTCCTGTGTTCCAACTAATAGCTGACTATGAGCATCCACTTCTGTGTTTACCAGGCACTGGTATAGCCTCCCACAAGACAGCTATATCGGATCCCTTTCAGCATTATCTTGCTGGCATATTGAGATTTTTAAAGATTAAAAAAAAAATACACACCAGCCATTAAATACATAAATAGAATGCACTGTAGAGAAGTGAAAAATATTTTGTGACCAATCTCATTCTCTTTGCTTACTCTGTTTGCTTTCCTCCTCAGGAGAGCAGCATTCTCTAGTATAATTTCTGTCATAATATCCAGTCTCAAGACCATGCATAGCAATGAGACCAAATACACTTATATGGAAACTTGTGAGATCATGAATCAAAATAAAGATTTTCTCTACATGTTTATTTTTCCCTGACATTTTGTTGCAGCATTGAGAGCATGATTAATACATCATTATCATCTGTGACTTCCAAATTTAAACCAATAAAACAGTTTGAAAAAAAGGTGAAATGCAATATTGTTTTTTTAAGAACTATTTAAAGACAAGACACACACATATATAATCTTGACTCTATATTAATTCACAGCTGGAAGGTAGATGCACATTAGTAAAAATAAAACCTCTCATAAGGGACAGACAGGCAAGGGCATATTTAATGTTTATGAAGATAGAGACAACCTACCTAGTTTGCTGATATTAGTGAAACTGAGCTTGATTTAGTTAGAAGAGGAAACAAAAAGGATGTCCAAGAAAATTAAATGCTATCTTCTTTTGCAAAATGAGAAATGGCAAAAATCCCTTCTCTAATTCAATTCTATTTTCAGATTTTAGGAGTAATTAATCTCAACAAAGAACATTGAAAGATGAGAAGGAATCCGTGGTCAGGACATTATATCACTTAAGGATTTTAAATAAATTTTCTGTATAACTTAATGATAGTGACAGATCATTCTAGAGGAAAGAATGTGGCATTGGAACATATTAGAAAACTAAATAATGATAGTAGAAACCATAATGCACAGTGGGGGGAAAGGGAAAAAATATAAACCATTACATTGCAAGGTTAGCTCAAAATGCACGCAGTGATTGTGTCATTGCTCCTCATATTTCTATAGAATAGTTTCAAAGATAAAGAAAGAGGAAGATTTTTGTATACAGTAAATGAGTGAGTATATATGTGGATTAATGGGCTGGATGTTGTGAGTGATAATAATAGGAAAATTTCTAATAATTTGCATTTATAATTTTTAAATTATTAATTAATTTTAAATTAATCTATTAGTTACTTATAAGACCATATTGACTGGCTCTCGTATATTTGTTTTATATTTTCAAGCAAATTAGAGGTGACTATGTACTGAGAGGGAAGATGAATGTTGAGAGATATAGTTTGGAGAAAAACAGTTTACATAAAGTTCTAACATCAATAATACACTAAAAAAGAGACACATACTTTCTGCAGTATAGGAGATATAGTATAGAGTTTAATGATGTTCATGGGGAGAAGAGTAAAAGGCATGAGTTGACTATTAGTCTCATAACAACTGAGAAATGCTGTGAGAAATATATCATTAGGTGATTCCTACATTACATAATAATTAGAGTATGACAGCTAAACATCAGGAGGCAATATAATCTATGGGTCTCTATAGTATACAAAGTCCACTGATGCTCTATTTATGTCTGTTTTAGTGGAGATAATCTTTACTTAGAAAGGGTTTCACCATTTTTATTTTGTGTTTTCTGCTACATGAATGTGACATGTTAATATAATAGACTCTGAATTTAAATGGCCTCTGTTTTTATTTATGCTTCAAGCATTATAGTTTCCATGCAATATAAATACTAGTGGTTAATCTTGTTCTTTCTCACTTGTTCTTTCTGTAGCATGCTGACAATGATAGACGTGGACTACAATTGTTATTACTTTGCTTCTTCAGTTATTTTATTCTTTTGAAGGGTTTTGTTACAAGCTTCACAATATTACATCTCTTATTTTACCTTTAACAAGAACACACCCCCAAAGAAAAAATTGTAACTTTTTATTGCTAACATTTTATTTGGAAGGTTTCTCATTGTGATGAATATTATCTATAAGACCTAGCAGTACAGGAGCTCAGTTGGGGACTGGTCTTGCAACACTGTCCCCAGCTCTTTGAGAGGCAAAGACAGGAGAGTTGTGTCCACAAGCAAGCTCATCATAAGCTCACTACAAGTGTAGGTCCACATTAAGTAGTGAGGGGCTTTGTCATTGTCATCTACAAAAGCCTGTTCGGAGGAGTGGGTATTAGAACATATGCACAGGAACGTATCACTCACAGAGGCCACAGGCACACAAGACTCAGAAGCAATACTTTAAAAAGTTAAAAGAGTATCTTTTCATACCATCTTATCACACAACTTTCAATATTATTCAGATTGAACAATACATGTCTCAACTTATGATTACTGCTTTCTTGAGTTTGAGTGTTCCCAGAGCAGGTCTTCAAGGTACAATTTAAAGGCACTTATCACAGGGCTAAGAGAGACAATCCACTTTGATATCCTGGCTACATTTATCAAAATAGAACAGTGTGAATACTGAAACTAAGTCCTCAAACAAGCACTTTACCATACTCCAAGATACTATACAACAATAACTTTGTACGTAGTTAGTATAGCTATTCTGAAGCCAACAAGTTTTACTTTGAATTTTATACTTTTTTATCAATGATATTTATACATTAATTTATACCAAGAAAATTGTTGCTTGATTAATGCAGCTTTGTTTTTTTATTTTGTTTAATTTGAAAGTTCTTTACAGTAATGTTAACTTTATTAAAAGTATAAGGTTTTGATGGCTTTTGGGACCACTTTTACTGGGTTGCCCAGTAAACCATAAGCAGGGAGATATCTAGTCTTACTGTAACTTGATTTGCTGTTTGGTAAATATCCTTAGAAGACCTGTCCATTTCTGAAAGGAAACAGAAGAAGAGTGGATGGGGAGGTAGATAGTTATGTACTGGGAGGAGAGGAGGGAGGGAAACTGGTCAGGATTAATAAATTCGCAAAACCTAAAAGGTAAATAAATCTATTCTACTGGCTAACAAAAAATTAAATATTTGTTAAAAAGTCTATATCTTCCTGTTAAGCAGCGACCTTGGTTTGCCCTTATGAGACAGAAAACAAAACTGAATAGTCATAGGATAATATGGGAAACCACACAATTTGTAAGTTTTATTAGAGGATCTCATTCAACTGGAGGAATGGCTATAAAACTAAAGATGAATCCATACCAAAGAGAGTCGACAATAGTCAACATGCAACCTTCTTAAACCATTTGGGGAGTGATCTATAAATGAATTGAAGAATTGAGTTTTATGTTATGTAAGTTAGTTTAAATAAAGCATTGTAATATTTAGCCAAGAAATCTTGAGAACAACTACTAGTTACATAAGTATAAGCATGTATTGCATTTTTATGCACTACTGATTTCCAGATTCAAACTGCAAAAATCAATGATAATAAATATTTTCCAAATCTTGCCTTGACATTTTTAATACTATATTGTGCTGCTGAGAAGTTATATAAATAACTTTTTGGCATTTAAAATCTTCTAAGGTATTTAGTGAGTACAGGTGATAAAAGAAGAATGCGATTTTTAAAGTAACATTTTATATTAAGTGATACCTCTCAAACTTATCATTAAATGTCTCAAGAAAATATTAACAAGTACCATGTTCATTCAGATCTTCATTCCTTTAGAGCATACAACATATAACAAGGAACACCATAGCTCTTATCTACCATTAGCAAGGGTTTGTCAACCAGATGCAAAACTGTTCTTTTTTTGTCTATTAATGAAATACTTAACATGGGCTTTATTTTTTCCTCTGATTTTCCTTTTTGTTTATTAATTAATTGATTGATTTACCAAATGCTGTCCCTCCTCCCAGTCCTTCATTCACAGAGTCCCTCCCCTCATCCCTTCTCTCCTTCTCTTCTGAGGTTGTAGGGCCACCGTGGGTATCCCCCCACCCTGGTACATCAAGCCTGCAGGGTTAGGACCAACCTTTCCCACTAAGGCCAGGCAAGACAACCCTATATGCTGGCAGTCTTGGTCCAGTCTGGATATGCTCTTTGGTGCCCCTTTGGTTGGACCTGTCAAGTGACCAGGTTGGTTGACTCCTTTGCTCTTCCTGTGGAATTTTATCCCTTTTGGTGTCTACAGTTCTTCTGCCAATATTGCCTGTACCCTGGACAGCTCTCCACCTGACCCTACCTGCTCTTGGGGGTTGGAGGCAAGTTGGCACAGAGTAAACAACACAGAATCCAGGAGCAGGTGAGAAATGCTGCAACAAGCACATCTGAGCACTGTCGCAACCTCCTTTAATACCCTCCATTCATGCCCCCATCAGTTCCAAGAACGTATCTATTCTAAACAGCAGTTCCTTATTGGCTGCCATTATTTGCAGCAGCAATCCTTGCTCTCTCAGGCAGTCCTCAATTAGGCCCTCCTGTAGAAATTCTGGTGTCTCAGGCAGTTCTCAATTAGGGCGTCCTGCAGGAGATGCTTTTGCAGCTGCATCCCCCCTCACCCACCCAGTGCTTACAAAGAGGCAGTCCTGCGGTTCCTGTGATACCCCAACTCTTCCATAAGAGTCCAATGTTTGACTGTAGTATTGCACTGGCTTCTGTTGATTATGATCGCGCTGTCTCTGCTGTTGGCTAGCCTGGTAGTTTCTGGGTGTTCCTGGATGGAGCAGACCTCCTGGGAGACAGACAGAGCTTGGGGTGGGGAGCGGTGTGCAGATTCAGAATGGCAGGTGGAGGTGTGGGCCAGGCTATTCAAGGCTTTTAATCTTTAAAAAATTTATAGCAGTCACAACAATCACTGACATGGCATGAGGCAGTGGTGGCAGTTTTTTCTTGGCTATAACCAAAGCTATCTCTTAACATGGGTTCTTTAAACATTGTTCCGTTCTGAGAAATTACAAAGTTAAGCTAAGCATTGCTAAATAGGTTCTAGAGACATGCTATATGAGAAATGAATTTTTCATCTTGTACCATTATGCTACACTCAGTAGACTCCTTCCGTGTGTCCATCTTCTGGCAAATGTCTACCCTTCTAGAGTAGCAGAAAATGAGCAAGTTCTTCATTACTCAGGCAAAATAGCATTCAAAAATGGAAACTGTCTCTGGAGAGGTGTTCTCTTCATCTGGCGTAAGGAGGATTCTTAGTTATGACAACAGTACAGTACTAGAGGAACTTCTCTGATGGCTGCTGAGATTCACATCCTGTCAGCCAATGTCTGGTAACAGTCTTGGATCCACAGCTGCTTTAGGCTTTGTGTTACTTGAAGCTTTCCATAGATCACTGTTTAACTCTTACCTTTATGCCCTCATTATTCCAATGTCTAGTCAAAAATATGTTTTTATTTAATTTCTCTGTCCAAAATATCATGTACATTCTGTGTTTCAAACTATCTTTGAGTTACAGAAACCAAATATAAGCTGAGACTTCTAGAGGAATTGTCCAATGGGAGGTGACTTCTCAGTTGAATTTTAGTTGTTGATAAAGGGCTGGGGTCAGATGTGGTACAGATGTAACCAGTGGTTAGGACATATAGATTCAGTCACCAAAAGTGATAATATCAAAAATATATTCCCAGAGAACAAGATTATAAGGCACATAATAGTGCAAAACTTGGTTCACTACTTTATAAATATTTGATCAACTGACTTAAAATAGAAGTCACCTTTATGGGGCTCATTTAGCAAGGTAATTGATACAAACCAGAACAACAACAAACAACAACAATAACAAAAATGTGGTGGTGGTGGTGGTGGTGGTGGTGGTGGTGGTGGTGGTGGTGGTGGTGGAGAAGGAGGAAGAGGAGGAGGAGGTCATTCTCCAATCTAGTATCATTACAATAAAACAATGTTGCCCCAATTTTTTCCTACATTCATCAGGTGTGAAACTAAAGAATGGAAATAATGACTCTCAGTCATTGTGCAACTATTATATAAAGCAGGAAAAGAATGTTTGTAAATCTTATAATCTTTAACTATTTAACGTTGGCTCTGTTAACAAAATAAGGGCAGCCCTGTAGAATACTTTCCTCTTTCTTCATCTTGAATAAGTTCCATAGTTCTTTGTATATTTTGATAAATCTATGTACAATATTGTTATTTTCAGCATATCTGCTTCCCACTAGTTCCTCACACTATATATTTTTGTGGAGCATTTATATGACTGATATTTTTAAAACTGCATAGTTATATACATAGCTACTTATAGCTAGGGTAGATGGCACAAAAAACTTTCCAAGGAGTACACCCCTGAAAAAAAAAAAAAAAGAAAAGAAAACAAATTATATAAAATGCTATTACCTGACCAAAGTTCTGAACTTGAAATTTATCTTAAATTCTGTTCACAAAGACAATTTACTTATCACCAGAGAATCTAATGTTAATTAACTAATATAATTTTCTCTTTCATGCAATTAGAGAAAATGACTATCAAAGCAGAGTCTATTTCTTTGATTGTAAAATTTTATGACAGACTATAAATAGAAGTTGAGAAGTACCTTTGAAAAGACAAAAGGATGAGTCATACTTGAAGACTTAGAGAGCAGATGTGGGAAGGGTTTAACAGCAACAATGAATCTGGATGTGATAGACAAACACTTTCTTTAAAAGGCAAAAACAATTTACATCAAGCTACACTTTGAGTTAGAAAGGAGGTAAGCAGTTTTAAATATTATAAATCAAATAGTTTAAGTGCATGTACTTTCATAAAACAAAACATGGAAATAAGATCTAGAAAAAAGGCCTAATTTCTACTTTAGGAGCAAGGAAGGAGATGCTCAGGTGTAAATTTGCCAACAAGCTCAGTAAATAATCAGCTGATATTAAAACATAAGAATAACAGGTACCAAAAGTGAAAAATAGCAGAACAAAAGTTAGATGTAAATAACTGAATAGAATTGGAAATTAAATATTGGCAGATGACATAAGTAATAAATAATTACTGTGGAAAAAAGGAAAGAAAATAAGGCCTCAAGAAATGAACTAAGTCACTGAAATAAATGTATTTTCCATTGACACACACACACACAAATTTTTTTTGATTCTTAAGTGGACATTAAAGAGGAATTTTTAATTTTACAAATACAAGTATTTTATATATTCATCATATCCAAAAATAACCACCAAAATATCCACTTAAAGCTAATGATCAAAACTATGTACAATAGTGTGCTTGCAAGATAGCTTACATGTTTAAGGCACTTTTAGAGGACCCAGATTTGATTCACAAGAACTACATCAGGCAGCTCACAATCGTTAGTAACTGCAGCCATAGGAGATATATCCCTCTTTAGCCTACAAGGGTACATGCACACATATAGTATACATCAACACATTTAGGAAAATATATGGATATTTTTATGGTCTTCAGTGGTATCACAGGCCAAAGACATCAACACAGACCTGAGCTGAGTAAGCCACTGATAATATAATATATAATATAAAATTGGGATTGTTTTCATTTTGGAAAGAAGAAGGGGATACTACTATAATTTGTTTAACTCATATTTTAAAATAAAATAAGCAGAGAAATAAATACATGTGCCTAGAACAACACATCAAGAAATGGAATTATGCCCAGTGTGGTGGCACACGCCTTTAATCCGAGCACTTGGGAGGCAGAGACAGGCAGATTTCTAAGTTCGCGGCCAGCCTGGTCTACAAAGTGAGTTCCAGGACAGCCGGGGCTACACAGAGAAACCCTGTCTCGAAAAACAAACAAAACAAAACAAAACAAAAAAAAATGAAATCATGAAGATTTTAATAAGTAGTTAAAGAAAATATAGCAATTAAAGTAAATTAATTTTGTTGTTCATAGAAAAAGATTAAGTTGATAATATGGATTTGCAAACTTGCATCTTAATTGATATAACTGAGTTTAAATTTCAAAGAAAAATATTTTGAGAATGTGCAATATATATATATATATATATATATATATATATATATATATATAATCTTTTTTTCTTTTGGACAATGGGGACATAGCTATTGATTGTTTATAGTAAATCTGAATATTTGTGATCATTCTGAGCAAAAATGGAAATTTTTAATTACCAGGAGGTAGCATCTCATATTGTTTGATATGAGGTTTTTAAGATACATATCAATATTAATAAATCTACAGTGTGAGGCTATGATCCTACAAGGTAATTTTGACTTTAATATATTGAATTTAGTTAGTACATTAAAACTCATAGGAACTTGTTTGTTTAAGATAACTTTTCTAATAAGCCTTAACATACTTGAAAAATATTTTATTTTCTCTGACTTGTTACCACTGGGAATGTAGCGTGTACTCAATAAATGTTTGCTACTACTGTTAAACAATTTAAAAACATGTCTTAACTATTATTTTTATTTATTATCATGTTAAGGAAAGTTATAAAGAATGTTTTCTATAGCTTACCAAGCAAATGTGTCATTTCTATTAATATGTTAGATCACAACAAGTCAATATATAACAATATTTTAAAGAAAGTTCTGGAGTGTTTGTATTTTTAAGTAGCAGATTGTACTGACCTTGACAGATTTTTACTGTAGGTAAATATATTATGCATGAACTGCTTTATATTGAATACATGTGTGAAGAAGGATTTATTTTGAGTACAATTTGAGGGCTCAGACCTTCATGGCAGAGAAGTCATGACAACTGGAGATGTTGAGGCTTATCCCCCATTGCATCCAGAGTCAGGAAGTAGAGAGATGCATGTTGCCACTTAGTTCCTTTGTCCCTTATATTCCGACCGGGATCCAAACTGTAGAGTGTTAGCACTTGCATGGATGTTGCTGTCTAAGATGACTCAGAGGCTCATCAAGTTGACAAGATTAGCATATGGCATAGGAATTATAAATCCTCATCCAAATGCCATGTACTAAAAACATTTCTACTTACCTATGAAATTAGTAAGAAGTTGTGAAACTTTTGGGATTTGAAAACAAGTGAAAGAAAGTTGAGTCACTGAATACATGGCATTTGTACTACTTGGGATCAAATCATTCTATTTCCTTTTTTGTTTTCTTCTATTATAAGGTGAGCAGCTTCCTTGATATTCTGTCTTGCTCTCGATTCTAAGCCAATAAGGCTAATGGACAAAGACCAAAGACTCTGTAACTACCAAAATAAAATTTCCATCCTAACGAATTGATCTTCGACATATAGACAGAGTAATGAAAGCTTGAGCAAAAAGCACTCCAATGTAAAGGTCTGTCATTGTGAGAGTCTAAAATTTAGTTGAACAACCCTCCCCCCAATAAAATGGTCTTTTGTTCCATTTGTGTCTTGAAGTTAAAATCAATCATTGTTGCTGGTCCAAATAATGAAATTAAGATGTTTAACTCCAACTACCAAATTACAACCTTTTGTCTCTCTTTAATTCAGTTTTATTTTACCTATTTTGATATCCATTTATTAAATGAAGCTATGTTTATCATCACCACAATTTCAATAAAATTAACATAAAAATGCATTGTACTTTTTGTATTTAGTAATTTCTTTTTTTTCATTTAGAAGCTGTCTGGTATTAAAATAGTCAACTTAATAGTATATAGTAGTATAAAAATTAGTAGTATATTAATTTTTAATATTATTTGCACAGATAATCCTTTCCTTGCTTTCTTTTAAAATATATTTGTATCTTTGAATGAAAAATTAATATAAGATTCATAGAATTATAACCTATGTTTCTGTCCAAACTCTCTTCTGTACTAAAACATTCATGCTGTTTGCATTTCTTGTAATAACTCATAAGGAGGTGGCACCTATGATTTTTAATACTATTTTTATATGATTTTATACTATTTAATTTATATTTTATACTATTATTTTATTTGCTTTTTACATGATTAGGACTTTTTTCTTGTTCCATACATTCCTGATTTTTAAATATTTTACTTTTTTGTACCAAATTGATTAGCATCTTTTAAAATTCCTGATCATATATCTTGCATAGCTACATTTTGTGATTATCCCAGCTATGCCACAAAGCAAAAACTTTGTACTGATTAATATTCAAATTCCTGCTTGTTTTTTTCTTCATTTTAATCCCATTGGATTGTTAATATGATAAAATTACATCTATGCATATTATTTATCCCAAATAAAATGAACTATAAAATTATTTGGCCATACTTATTATCTGTAGCAGAAAATACAAAAGTTAAAAACATACAAACTTAAAAACTAAAATCAAATTAATATTTAGTTATATATATATATATATATATATATATATATATATACTTTTAAATTAGTATTAGTATTTTAAATCATGTGGAAAAAAACAAGTGAAATTGCAAAATATTGTTTCATTGATACAAGCTTTACATTTAAACTGTATTTAATTTTAATGTTTTATATTTCTCCTGCTATTTCTACTTTCTATCTAGTGCCCTTTGGTCTCAGCTCACCAGACGTTAAAGCTTGGACATCTTATAGAGCAAGCATAATTACTGATTTTGTTGTGAACATCTTAATCCCCTTCTAAGTTTTCAATAGTTAATTTTTTTCAGATAAGGGATCCTTTACTAACACTTTCTCACTTAACACTTTCACTGTCTTGGCTTACATACAAAGTGTCTAATCAAGGAATAGATCTAAAAATCACACTGTGAGTTCTTTCTTAATAATGAGTCATTTCTATTTTGAAATTTTCAATAACTTTCCTCCATCCAAAACTCAACTGGAATTTGTTTCACTGATCCTTTTGAGGCATTGTGAGTGCATCAAGCTTTAATGTTTTACAAACCACGAAAGTCTCCAAGCATTGTAATCTTAAACATTTTTCAACCCTTTCTCTCTTCTTATGATATTCTCAAAATGTTAGGGCTGGTTGGTTTAACTGGGCTCTGTCTGCCCCTTAGGCTCTAGTGACTATTGTTCTATCTTTATCTTTCCTTTCTGTATTTCCTTCTCAAAAATTCCTTTGTTTTTTTTTTTTTTTTCAAGTGTGTTGATTCTTACGCATGCTTTCTTAAAGCTTCTACAGCACCTCAGTAGTAAATTTTTTATTTCAATCATCTTTTTTTTCAGTTCTATAAATTTTTTTTATTTCTTCAGATGACCCTTTTTAATCAAATGTTTTCCTTTGACATTCAACACTCTAAAATTTCCCATCTCTGTTGCGAACATAATATCAATTTGTTCATCTATTTTTTTGAAAAATTTCACAGTATCTTTTAGTTTATTATACTTCTGTCTGAGAGTAGTTTAAGGTGTGACTCTAGTAGATTCTTGAAGACGTTATTAGTGATGATTTGGATCTTTTTCCATTAAACATCTTATGTAATTCTATTCACTGTACATCCTTTAAATTTTGTTAGAAAATTGGATATATGAACTTACTATTACTATGGCATCATTTCCATAGTGCAAGTCATTGTTTTTCAGTATTAACTGATTGTACCGAACTCAGAGGAGATGGGCTTAGAAAATTAATACCAGCACTCAGATTAGGATATTCATTGGACCTGGCCTTGAAACTATTTCTGAACATTTGAACAAGGAAATGATCCACAAACTCAGAGCCTGTTAGCTGACTGAAGATAGTAGAAAAACTTAAACAACTCTATCCATCCTTGTGCTTACCTTTAAAAATCAAGAAATCAATACATCCTATACAGTGCAGGTGGAAGATAAATATTGTTTAAGACTATGGAAATGACAAGGGAGAGACTGGGGAATCTGATTAACTGGGAAAGAATTTAAACAATAAATAATGGGAGATTATAAAAGTAATGCTTCCATCAATGAAGCAATAAAATCCTTCTTCATTGAAAGTCAACACTATATATTGTGTGGTCCTTATATTTGAATATTGAATGTGTACTGGCAAGCCTGGGGAAAGCAGTTAAAGCCATTCAAATTAAAGGACCATATCTATGTCATGAGGGCCGTAATCTCTTTATACACTCTGTAACAAAAAAAAAAAAAAATCCATTTAGGTCCACTTTACTCACATACACTCCTTAGAGCTGAAAGTATTAGAGAGCTAGGAATGTTTAGATTCATGTTTTGATTACAGGAAGGCAATAGGATTTATTTGTGTGTAAATTTGCAATATGATTATATCATTGTCTATAGTGCTAAAATTGGGCATAATGGAAGTGGAAGAATTAGGAAAGAGAGTTGAGAAATGAAGTAGACTGAAATAAGCAAAGGTCAGTCATGAATTTAGAGAATGGTAGCAAATTTCAAAACACAGCACTCACACTTGATTATTTTTAGCTGGAAGAAAATAACTCAGGATTCTTGCACAACTGATCTCATACAGTTGACATCACTAGAGTCACCATTTAAATTACTCAGTCTTGCTTACAAGATCAAAGACATGCTCTCATTTCAGTTTTTGATAAACACCTGCAAAAGGAAAAGAAAGATTATTACATAGTTCAAATTTCCTTTCCGATTTTGCTATTATTTTTTTCGTGTTGAATTTAATGTATTCTTCACTTAGTAAAGATTAAGAGTCTAGTTAACTTTCTTGCAATTTCACAGTGGAAACATAACCTATAACCCTAAGTATATGACCTTTTAATAACTCTTTATGTATATTTTTTACACATTGAAATTAGATAAAACATGTATTTCAGCTTTTTGAGCATAAAATTACTTATATTTCCAGTTATGGATTTACTTCCTTAGTCTCTTATCAATGCCATTTCATTCTTGAATTTATCTCTCTGTATAACTAACTTACAACAATAAATATTTATCAAAACTTTCCTGGGGTTGAGGAACTGTCATGACTATAAGGATACTAACTAGCTTAAACACATTGAAAATTATATTAACTAGCTCTGTTGACTTGGGAAAATGACTAAAATTGATTTATGTCACTTATCTGTACAAGAGGTTATCAGATGCATGCATTTAGAGAACTTAAATATTTGGTGGTTTCTTCCTTTCTTTTTCTTTTTCTTTTTTTGTATAATCTATGTATCAGCTGCAGCATACTCAGCTATCTTAAGGATATCAGTGACAAGGAACAATACCTCAACCATCTGTATGTTACAGTGAAATAGTTTGGACAGGATTGTTTTTGCAATTGATATTGTTTAGAATATTAAACTACCCACAATACACTTTATATTGTACATGTTATTTTAGAACAATGTTTTTTTTTTTTCTTTAAGGCTGAAGGTTGTAAACAGTACACTGAGTAAACAGTGAAGAAAATATATTTAAAGATATGAACTACTAGAGATTATTATTTCAGCAACAGACTATGAAAATTATGGGCTTCTCTCAGAAAAAAAAAAAAAAAAAAAAAACATAAATATCACTAAGGAAAGACCCAAACTATGGGAAATATAAACAAATTGAAAATGACTACACAATTTTATCCCAGTTTGGGATTTTTATAGCTGTAAATTTTTCTATAAGTCAATTGCATGCTCTGTTCAAAAAATGTACTTTATATTTATTTTAAGATAATTATGTTATACACACTGCCATGTAAACACTGCTGCAGAGAGTCTCCTTTCTAGAATAATTGGTTCCTTCTCTGAGCTGTTTCTACTCTGACCCTTTCCCTTTCTGTGGAGTTCACATCTACACTCTTTGGACTGCAGATGTGTTCCTCTCCCTGGCATAGCCTTAGTCCCTTAGAAAGAGTGAAAGTGGACCCAGCTGTGCAAAGCATCAACATTTTACTCCAATTTGAGAGGTTTCACAAAAGTCTTAATTTCAGCATTCCCTTATTGGCAAATGACTCCTTATTGTAACTAGGTTGTAGGCCACTTTATGACTATAATATGAGTCACTGACCCAGGAGTATCCATCAATCAACTGTAAGTATTTTCCATCTTTGACTCTTTCAGCTTCCCAAGAACTCAGCTGTAAAAATGGTTTCTGCTGTATTTTGCTACATGAGACTGTTTTAATTACTGTTGCACGAGCAACTTCCTTATTAGATTTGATCGTCACAACCAGCATTATGCAACTCCTTAGAGAAAAAGTAGTTTAAATATATTCAAAATATGAAATAATAAAATTTCCAGAAGTGATTTGTAAGTTATTTTCTCATAACTGAAAGCAGTGAGTAAAAAAAAAAAAAAAAAAAAAAAAAAAAAAAAAAAAAAAAAAAAAAAAAAAAAAAAAAAAAAAAAAAAAAAAAAAAAAAAAAAAAAAAAAAAAAAAAAAAAAAAAAAAAAGAAAGGAACTGGGCAGCGGTGGCACACACCTTTAATCCCAGAACTTGGGAGGCAGAGGCAGGCAGATTTCTGATTTCTGAGTTCGAGGACAACCTGGTCTACAGAGTGAGTTGCAGGACAACCAGAGAAACCCTGTCTCAAAAAAAAAAAAAAAAAAAAGAAAGAAAAGGAAAGGTAGTTTGCTGAGGTACCTTCTCACCATGATGGCATAGAGTATGACTCTATAGCTTAAACAGACTTGTAATATTACTTCTTTATTTAAAATTCACTTACATATCCATCTAGACTTTCTAATCTGATCCAATCAGAATAAACTAAAGAATAATTTAAAATGTTATTAAAATAATCAAAACTTTGAATCATGACAAAGTCAGCTTACAGGGTAATCAGAAGCATTATATTCTGTTATTTTATTATTTTCTTCCTTTACTTTGTTTCTTTTTTGGCATTACATACTTACTTCATTCACAATTATAGTGTTGAAACTGCATAATTCTCTACAACTTTTAGATAATCTAGAGTAGTAACAAATAGTATCATAAAGGCTAAGCTGAATTCAGTTTTAAAATAACTTTATGTGTATATACCTCTATGAATCAAAATTAATGATCTGAGGCCATAAATAATCTTTTAGGACTCAGTGTACATCCCATTATGAATAAAGGACATTATAATTGGTAATAGGATAATTTCTAGTACATGTCTACAAGCACAAATGCAAGGGATAAATGTTCTGACATGAAAATCATAACTTAAAATTGTTCAAGAGTATTCTGTACCTATATAAAGCAGTACAATCCCCAAGCCCTTTAATTTGTTTCTGAAGCTAATAAATTAATTGAGAAGGTTCACATGCACAAATATATCAAATGTCCTTTCCTCTTATAAACATCTCAACAATATGAACCTCAAAAGAATTAGTGACCTGTTCTTGATGAATTTAAAATTGATTGGATAGAGAATAAGCTTGTACATGGGAAATCTGTAGTAAGAGTCCTAACGAAAGAGCAAACCCAGTTACCCCTACAGGAGTTTTCAATTTGTAATTGGTAAGGACACTCAGATGAACATAACTTATTTTACATTTCCAGTAAAATAAAAAAGCGTAGTGGTATTAATTAGGTTACATTCTAAAGCCGTAGTAACCTGACAAAAGCCAGCCCTTTTTAGCAGGAGATATTAAAGCAAGGTTCCATCTTAATTATGAAAGGAGACATCTAATGAGCAGATTAAGCTTTGGAGCAAGAGCAGTTAACAAGAAAGTATTCATATTTCTGGCGAAAGGCAATTAATCTGAATAAAATCTATTTTATTTAAGAGCAAAAGCATGCAAAATTGAAGCTGTAATGGAGTAGGTAACATCATTCCTTTGAATGTACGAAGCTCTCCAATTTACCAATGGATTGGAATACCTGTTCCATCTTTTAGAAAATTTTACTTAAAGAAAGCTTAGTTAGGTGTCACGTTAAGCAAAAATATCTATAGTTCAAAAATGCTATCTTCCTGTGGTTGGTTAATCATGTAAAAGCTAGTTTTGCATTCTGACTGAATTTTTTGAAGTATTTTAGCTTCTGCTAATTTTTTTCCCTTTGAAAAATTAATCATAGTGAAAGCAAATACGCACAGCCCAAACACTTTTAATATTGATTTATATCACAAATATATCAATGCTAAATAAATAAACCAGGCACGGAGATGAGAGTGACACAAATATGGACGAAGGCTTTGCAGCAAATCAGAAAAGTTAGACTGTCATCAATTACATTGTGTTCCTTTAGTTTCCTCATGATGTCACAAGGATTATTAAACACTGAGTTTTTCAAGTGTATTTTTAATTAATGAATCCATTTATATCCTGGTCCTCCACTCACAGGGACCCTCCACACATCCCCCATATCCCTCTCCTCTAAGATGTTGGAGCCTCCAACCCTAGCAAATCAAGTATTTTTAAATAAAACACGTATGTAAAAAATCATATATAGCTGTCTCGTGGGAGGCTATACCAGTGCCTGGCAAACACGGAAGTGGATGCTCACAGTCAGCTATTAGATGGAACACAGGACTCCCAAGGAAGGAGCTAGAGAAAGTACCCAAGGAGCTGAAGGGGTCTTCAACCCTATAGGTGGAAGAATAACATGAACTAATTAGTTCCCCCTGTGCTCATGTCTCTAGCTGCATATATGGAAGAAGATGGCCTAGTTGGCCATCATTGGGAGGAGAGGCCCCTTGGTCATGCAGACTTTATATGCCCCAGTACAGGGGAACCCCAGGGCCATTATGTGGGAGGGGGTGGGTAGGGGAGCAGGGCGGGGATGGGGGAGGGTATGGGGAAATTTCTGGATAACACTTGAAATGTAAATGAAGAAAATATCTAATAAAGAGAAAAATCATATGGAAATGTTTCAGATGAATTTCTCAAGCTTACTTTTTCTAATGTTTCTTCATTCTTGAGAATTTCAACCATTGATTCAATATAATCTGTTTGTATCCCTCTGCCATCTCCCTCCTTTCTACTCCATACTTGATGCAACACGCCCTCACCCAATTTCATGTTGTCCTCCTTCTTCTTCTCCTTCTCTTCTTCTCCCTCTTCCTTTTCTTATCTTTCTCCTCTCTCCTTCTTCTTACCCTCTCCCTACCTAGTCATGCTTCCTCCTCTTCTTCCTCCTCCTCCTCCTCCTCCTCCTCCTCCTCNCTCCTCCTCCTCCTTCTCCTCCTCCTCCTCCTCCTCTTTTTCATTCTTCTAAATCTAGCCTTCTTACTTTTATGGCTGTTGGAACACTGAGATGGTTTCAAAAAGTTTTATGTGCAACCTTTTTCTTTTTTTTCTTTCCACAAAAAAAAATTGTACTTATGAAGCAAAGCTGGACAAACTTTTTAGAGATAATCAAATACTTCAAAAATGTAATTTTTATTTCTTCCCAGGAATATAGAAACTACTGCTGTCACATCATTTAAATTAAAAGGGGCTAGAAATGTAATGTTCCAGTTATTATACTTACTAGTTCAGGGGAAGCTCTAAGATCAATGATAGATTTGTGAACAATCACAGTACACTGGGAATATAGTGTAGAATGAGAAAATCTTAAGCAATAGAAATCATTAAAATTGGAGCATAATTCTTCATAGCAACAAAAGTTTGGGCAATGACACCTGTGCTTTTTCTTCATGTAAAAGCCTTGGAGATTTAGAACATGATATAAAGCTAGGTTTTGGTTGCATCATACTTATAAAATTATTGAATGTTCTGATCGTTTAACCATAAAACTATTGGCAAACAGTGACTATATACAAATGCTACCCATACTTTTTATTCTTGATATCACATTTGGCCTCATCACAGTTACTAACTAAATGGAGCTAAACAAACATGGATTAATACCTCTGAACCCACAAATCTTTATTCTATATAAGTTATTTATAGGGATTCTTGTAAAAATGATAGAACTTTTCTGGTACATCAACAAAAGGCAGCTCCAGTGGTGGATCATGCCTTTAATCCCAGCACTTCAGAGGCAGAGGCAGGTGGATTTCTGAGTTCGAGGCCAGCCTGATCTACAGAGTGAGTTTCAGGACAGCCAGGGCTATAATAGAAAGATTGGTCAAAGGGGAAAAATAACTGATTAAATTATTTTGTAGTTGCTACTAGTAGAAAAAAATATAACAAGAACATGAAAATGAAAGCTTAATGTATTTTTTTATTCTAGGCAATTTTTGGCCATAATATAAGAAGAATTTTCTCTCATGAAATCCCTTGTACAGTTTCCAAGAAGTGAACGCAATCAATAGTCATACCAATCAGCAATGCCTATGAATTAAAATAATGATACTTTTGGCAAGATAACCACAAGGATACAATAGTGACATTCCCTTTGCGGGGGAAATAGCTGTTGTCTAATTGGATTTACTGTCCAAACAATAGGAATAAGTTAATGTCTAGGACTATAAACCTAACTAATTAAGTGGGCCTGGTGATGTCATGGACCATAGAGAAGAAACTACTAACTAATATATTTCTGAATGAGTACAAGTTTTAACTGGATTTTAAGTATTAATCACGCCTCATCAAAGTAGCTACACTTTCAAAGTAAAAAGCATTACAGTAATCTCCAAATGTCCAAGAGAATAGTACAACTGCCGTTGGGAAGCCCATCCACATCTGATACATCTGCACCACACTGGCCACATTGAGGCTCAAGGAAGATCTCAGAAAATGGGAAAAATGATTAAGTGTCAGAGAACTACAATGTATCCTATAAAATAGTATCCACTGAGTATGTAAAGAAAGCTTTCCAAACAATAATACCACAATAACAATACCAGATGTATGGCCCCTAGTTAGGAGTAATGGCTAAATAGGCCCAGAAGGCTCTTTCTCTCTCTCTCTCTCTCTCTCTCTCTCTCTCTCTCTCTCTCTCTGTACCCCATGTCTGTCTCCCTCTGTGTTTCTCTCTCTGTGTCTCTCTGTCTGCAAGTGTGTGTATATATGTGCATGTACATGTGTAACAATAATATTGTTTAAGATAATGGTCATGAATTTGAGAGTGAAGGAGCTCATATATAGAGAAGTTAGAGAGAGAAGAATGAAGAGAAATAAATTATAACTTTTTAAAATCAAATAAAAATAGAAAATTTAGAGATAGGAGGCAATTTCTAAATCCCTCTATAATTAAAACTTAGATTTAGGACCTACAAGAGAAGTTAGAATATTTGAAAAAGAATCTTTAAAGCACAATTAGAAGTTAATGTATTGGACATTAGAGAAAAAGCTCTGAGAGATCATGTCAAAAAGGAAAGCGTGCACGCGCGCACGCGCACACACACACACACACACACACACAGAGAGAGAGAGAGAGAGAGAGAGAGAGAGAGAGAGAGAGAGTTTTAACAAGGGTCAAAACTCAGAAATGAGAGAATAAGAAGGCTTTCCAAACTGTCTTTTATCAAGCCTAGGTCACATGGATTATTATTCCTTCCTTCACAGAAAGTTAAACTTCAAAATATGACTGAAGGAAATTCATTCTGAATATTTTGATTATTGCTTCAAATCTCATCTGAATATTTCTACTATATGTATCTACTACACATATGATAACTATATATTAACTGCCTATATTTTATTAGAAAAGATACATTTTATGACAATAGAATATTTATAATTCTGTGTGTATTAAGAAACTGTAATCAATAAAATATCATTAAAATGATATTAATATTAAATATATATATATATATATATATATATATATATATATGCCAAGGAATAATCTATGTGTATATGTGTACAATAATAATAACATTGCATTCTATTATTGAAATAACAAATTTCACCTGTTATCTGATTAGATGTGCTCAAAAATATTCTTTTTTGTATATTTCTTATTAATCATTTTATTCATTTACATTCCAAATGATATCCCTCTTTCCAATTGCCACTCAATAAATCGCCAATCCCAACCACATTTCCCCTCTCCTCTTTACCTCTATGAGGATGCTCTCTCACCCACCCACCCAATCCCACCTCACTGCTCTAGCGTCCTCCTATACAGGGGCATCCAGCCTCAACAAGTTAGAGTGTGATTATTTTTATAGTCACTGTCCTACTTCTCCCTTAAAGGGCACTTCTTGAATTTTGTGATTATTTATTGTTTATTTCTTGTGCTCAGGTTCCATGAAAATCTTAAACAAAATTGAAGCAATTAAATGTTTCTTTATTCCTCTCAAATTTCTAAAGAGATAGGTATGCTATATTTCAACTCTTGCTTTTTTTTCTGTCTTTGTCTAAAATCATCTTTGCACAAAAGAAGACTAAAATGAAATTTTATGTTTTATTGATACACAGAAATTTCAAGAATAAATTTGAGAATGATTAGCTCACCTAAGAGTTTCAAGAGCACTACAATGTTATAAACATAATAAAAATTTCAAAAAACACTTTGCATTTGAATTAGCTAAGATTTCATGGGTAGGAAGAATAGTAGTCTATAATGATTTTATGTAGGATGCCTAATATTAATATGATTATGGTAATGGTTTTAAATCATTCACTTTGTCCCCTTATGTAGACAGAAGTTTGTTTTCCAGTATTTTCACCTTTTCTGTTTTTTTTTTAATCTGCTATTATAGTCTTCACAGCATCAATCCCATAAAAACATCAATTGCCAGATATAATATTGTTATGACAGACAAGAAAACCTTGTACATGTTCAATGTTTCTCCCTTAAATTGATGCTGTCTGAGTTTCATAGGCTGAAAACTATTCAGGGACACAGAGGCCAAGCTAACCAAGCACTTGCAAGGCTCTGAGTTCAGGCTAAGAGCTAATATTTAACTGTTATAAGCAAATAATTAATAGTGAATAGTAGAGAGAGTTGCAGCAATATTAGATAGACATTTTGAACATTAACCTTAATTTGAAAAATTGCTAATAATTCATATACAACAAGATATCTGTATGTTTAAGGCTTCATTCAGTCAACATGTCTAGGAAACCTGGAAATTGAAAAAACGCTGATTAGTATATAATAATTCCCATATTGCTAATTTTATGATTTTCTTCTAAAGTAGTTGATGATGTTTTAACTAATGTAATTATGTATATGGTACTTCTTTTGTATCTCATTTGTTCCCACATATTTTTCTAATGCAGACAGCATGAATTTTGGTAGCTATTGTTTTACTTCCTGTCTTTGCATTTTGATTCCTGTGATTAAACACCATGACTGAAAACAACTTGCGGGGGGGGGGGGAAGGATTTTATTTTCTCAGCTTACAATTCTCAGACCACACTCACTGAGTAAAGTCATGGTGTGATCACAAAGCAGGAGACTGAAACTGAAGCCATGGAAGAATATTATTTACTGACTTATTGATTTTGGCTTGCACAGTTTGCATTTGCATATATTCCAGGTCCACCTTCCTAGTGATGCCACCATACACAGTGGGCTAGGCATGACCACATCAGTCTGCAGTCGAGTAAATGGCCCACAAGTCTGCCTACAAACTAACTTCATTTTCTTTCTTCTCGTTTGTAATGTATCTAAACCACAACTTCCCCTGCCTTCACTCCTCCCAGGTCTCCTTCACCTCCACTCTCCCACAGATCTATTCAAATTTTTAATTTTCATTCAGAAAAGAGCAAATTTTCCATGGATATCAATTGAACACAGCATAACATGGTATAATAGGGCTAGGAACAAATCCTTACGTGAGGGCTTGCTGATGCTATCTTAGTAGTAGGCAAAGGTTCCCAAGACTAAGCAAAAGCATCAGAAACATTCCCACATCTAACTGTTATGTGTCTCACAATAACAAGCTCACTAATTTGATGGGAAGACATTTTCTCAGCTGAGGTTACCTCTTCTTAGATGACTCTAGTTTATGTCATGCGAATGAAAGTTAGTCAGCATAATTTCTCAAAACGAAGTCTCTACACAGCAAAGGCTTACCATATTAAAAGATTTATCAAGTACTAAGACCTGGGTCAAGAGGCTGTGAATTAGTGACTGTGAATACTCAGATCTAAAAAGGAGATGGTATTAACCTTGCCCCCAACAAGGCCCAGGGAACACACAAATAAAGGAGTCAGAAGATGGGAACGAATACAATGTAATTCAATTTCCTGGAAATAACATTACTGTTGTATCCACTGAAGACTTGTATAAGTTCAAGCCAGTTAAAGTTCCAGTATGGATGGGCAAGGAAACATTGAGCTCCCACTTAGTGGGGAGCTAATGGAAGTTGATGTCTGCTGGAGGAGAAAAAGCCAATCATTTTTGAGTGTGTGGTCAGTTTTAGGTATTTTGGGCTTCAGAAGATGGACTCATATCTGTACATGTATGTGCATTATTTGTCAGACTTAATGATAGTCAGAATACTTACATTTAGGACTAGAGGTTTGTAAACCGCGCTTGTTCTCGCCTGCAAGAATTCACGCGGACACTTGCAAGGGATCCTTCTGTGGCATACTTTATTATGGAAGAAGACTGGAAGAAGACTCCTCAAACCTCCGGAGGGCTCGACCTCTTATATCCCCTGAGGTAGCCCTAGGGCAGCGTGTTCCCATAAAGCCCCGGGCATGGGCTCTGTGACTCGCGCGCTTTTTCCCCAGGACAAAGCACATTCCAAGGATCATATGGGAGAATGCTGGATGCCAGCGCCATTTCTTAATGGTGAATGCTGTCAGTGCTCAGAGCGGCTCTCTACAGAGGTTTATGTTTCAGGTTTATCTATTGGGGTTATTGATGGAATGGATGGTTCATAAGAATGCACACTATATACCTGTATGAAATACTTTAAAATAATAAAATAAAAATTTTTAATGAAAACAGTAGAGTACATGCAGCTGATTGTTTAACACAAAAATTATTTCTCTATCTCCAACCCAAAAATTTTACTGTCGTTTAATTTTCTAAAGGGCAGGCCAAGTGTTGACTCCTAGACCTCATAGAAGAAACACTGCTCTTCGAAAGGAATTTAAAATATGCCTGGCTAGAAAGACTAGGACAGGCAAAATGACACTTGCTGATTCAATACTCTGTAAACGAACGAACAAGCCAAAACCAAAACCATAAAAAACACCACCAACAAAACCAGATTGCTGTATTTGGGCAATGAGCAATGGATGAGTTCATTTGACTCCCTGTTTGTGGCCAAAGACGAACTTTTGGTGGATATATTTATCAGTCTGGGCATATGTGTGCCAAAGTTGCTCTAATGCACAAGGGAATATTTTATTGAGGATTACTGGATCCAGAGAACATCGTTTGAAACATATTTCTTTGTCATGCTTGCATACAGATTTTTCTTAAACTCAAATGTTCCTTCATTCCTTTATTATTCTGTCAACAAAGTATTTATACTTAACTCAGCTTTGCTACTTAGCTGTTAATTTTATATACATATTTGCACACAGACATTATTTGGCTACTATGCTTTTTTGTTGTTGTTTGTTTGTTATGTTTCTTTTTCCTGTTCTTGTCTGGTTTTCTTCTATCCTTCAAAACTTCCTTTATTTTTCTTTCTACTTTGTGTGAATTTTTTTTTCTGATTTCTGGCTTTTACAAGACAGGGTCTAGATGGTTGGTGATGTCAAGGTTCTGTTCAGGGTCATAAGTGAAAAGTAGTGTGAATAATTGGAGTTTATGGTGTTGGATCGTCAAAGGCAGTCTGTGTTCTGGTAGAGTGAAGCTTACTCGGGAGACACAGTAGAAAAATCTACAAAGGACCTAACCATAAGCTATGCTCCCAGACACCAAAGGTGCCTGACACCACATCAACTCCTCAACTCCATAACCATGTGACTTTCAGACAATGTCCCAAGCTCCTGGTATTCTAGCTAAAGTCAGGTAAGCTCCTCCCCACAGTTACCTGGCAATAGCAAGGTAGACCAGCCCACTGTAAAAGGCGCTTTTCCTCTCTCTTTAGCTCTTCTCTCTCTCTCTCTCTCTCTCTCTCTCTCTCTCTCTCTCTCTCTGTAACCCCTCTTACTCCCTTTCTCTCTTTCTCCCTCTCCTTTCTCCTCTCTCTCCACATGGCCATGGCCAGCCTCTCCTTCTCTCTATTCTCTCTCTCTCTCTCTCTCTCTCTCTCTCTCTCTCTCTCTCTCACTTTCTACAATAAAGCTCTAAAATCATGGACCCTATCTTCTCATCAAGACCCTCTGTTAGAACAACGGAATAGGACTTTCCCTAAAGAGATTTGTCTAATCTCCTACAGGAAGGCCTCTAAGCATTTCCAGCCACCTGGCAGAACCAAAGACTCTTGCCCACATGGGAATTGCCCAGCACCCTTTCTTTCCCTGTCCCCTGACTTGCCCCTGGGGTTCTCACTCTGTTCTCAGCTCTACAAACAGTGTCTGAGATGTCTGATACTCAGAACCTGCTGTCTTTGGCCTCCATGATGCCCATAGGAATTGATCTCTCTACCCCTCCTTACAGGTTCTGTGGCTTCCTACAGCCATACACCCACCAGGATGGCATTGAGAGCGCGTGGCAGTCCCCCATGTCTGCCTACCCAGGGCCCCAGAACTTGGCAGGGCGTGGGTCATCTCTCCCACCCCCTTTGTTTCCCCATGTGTGGTACACCACATTATGGCTATTGTTAAGGAGAAAGTATGGGACAAAGGATTATTCTATTTTCCAGAAAAAAAAAGTTATGTGATCCACAAGAAGACACATGATCTGTGCTTTCAGTTTTACTTTATCTTAGTTTTTTGTTTGTTTGTTTGTTTTGTTTTGTTTTTTTTGTTTTGTTTTGTTTTGTTTTGTTTTTATGGTTTTTTTTTATCTTAGTTTTGAAGTTCTTGAATAAGTCATTGGTTTCTACTCCCTAAATTTTATTTGATTCAGTGTTTGAATAAATTTTACCATACTAAAAATCCAAATATTCAATAATGTATACCAATGAATCCTAATATGTGTTAATATATTCATAATCATTAATATCCTAAATTTTGTGGGGTTTTTTGGTTGAATCTACTCACTGTAATTGATTCCTGTCTTCTCTGTGTTCAGTTGGTTTTTATGAACATTAACTGTATCTCTAGAACTTGTAAATCACCCAATCATCACCAACCTTCTTTCAAATGTGATTTCCTATTACCTTATAGCATAAGCATTCCATGGAACTTTTAAAGTTATTCATTCCAGGTTGCATTCTCACTTGATTATGATCAATATTAAAATTGCAACTGGCATTCAAAAACTAAACTCTGACATGACTGTATGCTTCATCTATTCATGCTTCAGTGTTCTGTTGTTGTTTCTGTTCAAGTCCAAATAATCAAAGTCAAGTTTTAAGTCATGGAAGACTAAGTATATTTTAAGCATTCTTGATGGCTTATTTCCATAAATATCTCTAAGAAATAGCTCTCCCTTTAACTCTTCCATATTTCTCTCTCAAGGTCACAAGAGGTTTTTTTGCAATTTTTAATGTTATGTTTCTTCTCTCTTCACCATGCTACCTCTAAAAATGATATATGTATCATATTCATTGATGCATTTTGAATAAAATGTAAGCTTTCTCACTCTATCAGGTAAACTATGTCGTCATATCATATCTCTGGATGCTACATTGTTCACTTATATTTCTCAATTTTTTGCTTTTTTTTCCTCTTTATTAGATATTTTCTTCATTTACATTTCACATGTTATCCAGAAATTTTCCCTTATCCTCCCGCATCCCCGCCCTGCTCCCCTACCCACCCCCTCCCACTTAATGGCCCTGGCGTTCCCCGGTACTGGGGCATATAGAGTCTGTATGACCAAGGGGTCTCTCCTCCCAATGATGGCCAACTAGGCCATCTTCTTCCATATATGCAGCTAGAGACATGAGCGCAGGGGGAACTAGTTAGTTCATGTTATTCTTCCACCTAGAGGGTTGAAGACCCCTTCAGCTCCTTGGGTACTTTCTCTAGCTCCTTCCTTGGGAGTCCTGTGTTCCAACTTTAATGCAGACCTTCTATTTAAACACACCTGTGCAAACAAATCATGGTACTTCTTTGTTCATATAATGTTGACCATAAGACCACATATTTTAATGGGATGCTTTCTGGGCCAACACTTTGAGACATCAATTAGTCTTGTCCATGATTTTCTTCCATTGCTAGTTGTGTATATATGACAGAAGGAAAGAAAATGGAGTGTGGAAACAACCTCTGGAGTAAAAGAAACTCGCATGTTTAAAGCATCTTAGTTTCTAAAGACATCACCGTTTAAAATCAACATAGTACAACTGATTTGTGAAATAAAAATAAAGTTAGGCATGACATGTTACACATATTTAAACTGTTTTATTATGGAAAAACATTTGACTTATATAACTAATATCATACCAATCCCTTTAACCTGAATAATGTTGATATTTTCATTTCGACAGACATTAATATTCATTTATTGATTTATTATTCATAACCTGAGCAAGGTATTATGTATTCTCCTACTTTATGCTACAATTAATATTCTATGCATTGCTATTCTATACCAGATATTTAAGCTTATTTCACAAGTAGACATATACATACTTAAATGTAGAGTAGAAACAGTATACTTATTGTTAAAGAGAGTGTCTCCAGCTTTTAGCCTATTATTATAGCCCTGAATTGTTAGATAAAAATGTACTCAAATAAATACATGTATAAGAGCATTTAGAAAGTCACATCCATTAATAATAAAGACACTTTAAATCTCAAAAGAAACACTTAACTAAAAACAAAATATTTTCATTCATTAATCCCATACATTTCAATTAGAAATAAAGGTTTTATACAGTACTCTGCATTTGGAAGGTCAGTAGTTAGAAGGCTGCTTTTTGTGTATGATGGTTCAAATGTGCTTCACTTTTACCTCTAATTTCCTGGGTAGAAATAAAAAAATAAGTGTATTACAAGTAATTAAATGTCTAACTTTCTAATAAAAGTTTCTCAGGCCTAACTTCAGGAGTGCAAAATCCTAATGTAAGAAAAAAAGATTTCACATAAGAGATCATCTCTAGTGTTTTAGAGAGCCAGAAAAATAAGTAGGCCAGGTGAACCTCACAATGAAGAAAGCTAGAGCCAAGTACCAATGACTATTTATCAAATGCACAAAGCCTATGCACTTCTTTGTACTTTTAAGGACTCTCTAGAATTGTATACCATACACTGAAATTCACATTCAAGCTGTCTGCTCTAAAATTCATCACTATGTTCCTGAGACAAGGAAAACACAGATAACCTTTGGTGATATATATATATATATATATATATATATATATATATATATATATATAGAGAGAGAGAGAGAGAGAGAGAGAGAGAGAGGGATCTATCTCTATCTATCTCACTATGTAACATATAGAGTGAAGCATAATAATATGTATTTTAGGCATATCTTATATGCTTTTAGCTTAGATTATTATTTTTCCATTTTATACTATTGCTTATAAATTTCTAATTCTTACCACTTTAGTTCATCTCTTACTACTCATTATTTTCTCCTATCAAATTTATATGGATAATTATTTGCAACCTGTTGAGTCTACTTCCTGCCTTTAGCAGGAAGTGGTTCCTTGTATTAATCATTATTTATTGGAAATGAAGCTTCTATGATAATGTTTGAAAGTCGCACTATGCTGTAGGGATAAAAATAAGAATTTAGGAGAAGTTTATTGCTGTGGAAATTTTATACGACACTACTTTTCTTTGGGGTCTATACATTGTAAATCCTGATGTTTTGACCCAGCTAATGGTTCTGCCCATAAATTCTGTCTTGTAGAGTGGATTTTTAATTGAATCCAAAGGTAATTTGTTATTTTCAAACTATTCATCATATTTGCACAGTGGGCATATTTAGCAAAGCTGGTCATTATTTTGGCTCATAGGATTCCTGTTGGATACGACTTCAGCTTATTTTTAGTCCCTGCTAAAGTGTGCAACACCTTCCTCTCCATGAAAGCAAAATAGCAAAAATGACACTATTATATTGGTAGCAGATTGATTTCTCCAGGTGTTATGAATCATGTATGCACATTTTGATCATCAGAATTTTATTATCAAGTTCTAGACTATATCCATTTATGGTTGTAGTAGCTTGTAGTCTTGGTGACAGTGTTTTATGGGATCCTGCCAATCAAAAATTTGAAAAGGTTTAACCAATATCTTTCATGAGGATTTTTATTTGATAGTGTCTGGAAAATGTATAGACCACCATTTTGATACATTCCCATTTAAATACCATTTCAGCACTTGTATGTTTATATTTTAGAAAACTTCTATAGTAGTATGATTCCATAGGACATTTTCAATGGTCTTCAGTATTAGTTGCTCCATCGTCTGTGATGTCTTGTCATGTGGGAAGCAGGCATAACCTCTGAGCTAAGATGGTGCCCAGTTTAGTGCCAAGCCTCATAACCCCGTCCTGTTTACTAAAACTTCTGAAAACGGCAAGCTGAGTCATCCGACTATGTTATCCTTTCCCTTTCATTTTTGTCTCTTTTTCTATCTTCACACTACCTATATGTATTGTATCCCCTTTTCCTTGTAATAAACCCTAGCCCCAGTGGTCAGAGCACTCTCTGTAGGCAAGCTGTCCTGTTGCAGGGAAGTGCATAGAGGTCTGGAGCTTAGATCCTTCTCCTGTCTGAAGATGAAGGCCCAAAGGGACCCTGACCAAAAAGCTCTGTTGCTTCTGTGGCCCAAGAGCTCTCCTATGTGGACTGGTCCCTGAGATACCCAGGGTACAAGGTGGCGCTCTCACCTGAGTCCCGTGGTCAGAGCCCTTCCTGGAGGCCAGCTCTCCTCTGGCGGGGAAGGTGCCCAGAGGTCTGGATCTCAGCTCTGCTTCCTGGCTGAGGTTGAAGGCCTGAAGGTACCCTGTTCTAAAAGCTCTGTTGCTTCTGAGGCAGAGGTGTTCTTCTGCTCAGACTGGTCTCTGAGAGACATAGGATACAAGATGGTGCTCTCACCTGAGTCCTGGTGTCAGAACCCTCTCTGGAGGCCGGTTCTCCTCAGTGATCCTAAGATCATGGGTGTGCTAGTGTGCCTGTGGCATGAAGAACCCCTCTGGACCACCATAATGGGAAGTCCGGCGAGTGCCTGCCCAAGCTAGTGCAGGGCTGGTGCCAACCAGACCAGAACGAACCCCTGCTGCTGGTTGGGTGGGTTTTCTGTGTTCCTGTTCCTGCTTGCCCAAGACCCTCTGGGTTGTTTTGGAACAGATGTTGCATTCCACTCACCAGTGATCCCAAGATTCTGAGTATGCTAGAGCACCTGTGGCGTGGAGAGTCCTCTGGGGACAGTCCGCCAAGTTCATGCCCAAGGTGGCACAGGCGTCCCTTTCAATTACTAAATATTCCTTATTTATCAAATAAGCAGTCTTGAGGAGGAAAAAAATAAATCAAAACTGGACCTTGCTAGCTTGTTTAGTTAGTATATATATATATATTTCCTTTTGTAAAAACACCGAGAAAATACTTTTAAAAAGTCTCCTTTCTTTTGATTTTATTTTTTAAAATAATTTATTTGTTATTACACCAAAAAGCTAGTGAAAACGTAATTCATGTGTACACAATGGACTTCTATTCACTTGTAAAAAAATGAAATTACCAAGGAAATGGATGGACTTAAAAAAGAAGACAATGAGTGAGGAAGCTCAGACCCAGAAAAACAAACAATGTATTCTGTGTCCTTTGCAGTTCCTAGCTCCAAACCTTCAGATGTGAGTATACGACCTAGAGTAACCATTATAAAAGCAGAAAGTATAAATGCACCATGTGGGATTTGTTGGGAGGGGATTATTGGGCATGAGTAATAAGAAGTGGGAATATAATAATTCAAAGAGGCCTCCAACGGAGAACCAAAGAAGACAGTTGATACAGAAGAAGGAATATATTTACAAGTAAATAAAACTGCTTGCGCTGACAAAAATCATAGATTAACAAAAATGCCACTATCAGGCATGAGAAACCTCCTTTCAAACTATTTAACAGAGCAGTACAAGTGATTCACAAAACAATATGTATTATTGGCATAGCCCTTGATGTCTCTCAAGGATCAAGGATGGACCCCTACTTCTAAGGACATCAATTCTTAGGGCAAAAATATTTAAATGATTCAAACTTGATCTGGCTTGATAACCTCTTTCCTGAGGCCTATCATGCCTGGTTCTAGATACAAATCTTTATCATGTTATATTTACATTGAATTACAGTTATTTGAATAGAACTCCTTTGTTAAAAATAAATTAAAAAGCTACTCTGTAAAAGGACAACAAAAACAGTGATTTCCCATGATAAAATACAATTGGAATAGAAAGTAGCACATACATATTTATGAGAAGTATATCATTATAAGCCCACTGGAGCATGTAACCCACAAATATTAAGTAGCATTAATACAACCTCTCCAGAAACTTACTTATACATTTTTCATAATGAAATAGCTTTAGAATTAATTGAGTTAAAGCCTAAGAATACAATTTAGAATTCTTTGATGCCTAACCTTAATGAAATGATATTCACAAAACTTGAAAGGCTCCAGACAATTTTTTTGTGGCATAATTCTCTACATTTTCTAAAGTTTCGTTTGACAAAACTCATAAAATCCCAATGACAGAGCAGATAGACCCATGAACTATTATATATCCTAAACATGGCATGAAAAAATGAAAACACAGGTTGATATCGCCTATCTCATCACAGAAATCTCACAAAGCTCCATCCCTAGGTACCCTTAAGTAAAGTGTTGCATGATGTTCATGGCTGTTGAGACAGGGAAAATAAATCTGCTACATAAAGCAATCTTCTGACAGGTCATTTATCCCAAAATGGTCATCCCTAAACCAACAGATATATGACTAATTTTAAATAGACTCAGAAGACTATATTTACTCATATATATGTAATTGTATATGTGTATGTGTGTGTGTGTGTGTGTGTGTGTGTGTGTGTGTGTGTGTGTGTGTGTATATATATATATATATATATATATATATATATATATATATATACATATTCAATGATAATGAAGTTATATACTGGATAAGGATGGGAGATTGAATTAAGAATACTGATTAGAAATATTTGCATGGTAAAAAGGATAGAGTAAAATATTAATACAATAACCAGGTATGATTACTCAAAAGTAATAAAAATACTATTTAAAAAAACCTATCCAATATACTGGATAAGGAGAGTGAATCACCGAGTATTATGGAATCAGGAAAATTTCAGATGCATTTTTAAAATGGGCATTATCAAAAGAGAGAGATGTAAGGGATAAAATTGTACACTAATAATTGGATGCTATAAAAGTCATACTTTTTCCAAAATAAATTATAATTCTTTGAAGAAACATTTTAGTGAGTCCTTCCTGTGGGAGGTGTTAATTATTACTTCCCCTGAGATTTGTGAAAAGCACACAATTTTATTAAGAACTTTAGAAGAATACTTTTGTTATGTTTTAGTCCTTGAAAATTTAATATTTAATTGATTTAATTAGCTTCTTCAAAGCCATATGATGTTCATGGCTGTTGAGATTTAGGGGAAAATAACAAATTTAAATATTTTTCACAGTTTTGGAAGAGTTTCCTTGATTCATTATCAAAATGTACTCTAAAGAAGTTAGTAAAAGTGCATATGTGTTAATTGGGAAATTAGAGAAAGGGGCTTTGCAAATGCTTTTGAGAGAGATAAATAATGCAAGTCATGATGATGCTCTTGAATGCATTTTTGAAAGTTTGTTCCATGAAAATGGATTTGGTTGAAGTTACAGCCTTGAGGGTGTGAAATAGGATCTTAATAAAACAACCAGAATAATTTCAAATTTAATAAATATCTGAATCTTAATGGACAGATACATTTAAAATATAAACTTGTTTATTTAGGGTAGTAACAAATAAATATCATATTTCCCCTAGGTTTAGTTTAAAGTTATGATAATGTTGCCTATTAAATGTAATTTTACCTAGTTTGTGGTTCTTAATATGCAATTCAGATTATATAAGTAACTTTGAGAAAAGGGAGTAGTTACAAAATTTCTGTGTGATAGTAAAAAAAAAAAAAATGACAATTTAAGCATCATCAACCCTTGTATCTACAGTGAAAGGAGGACAACAGAAAAGTGCTGAATTACAGACCAGTAAAAGTCAGACTTATGGTACATATAGCGAAAATTACAGGTACCCCAGAAAAAAGTCAGTTAAGTGTCCAAAAATAACTTCAGAAATGACTGGGCGCTTGACTTGTGTAAATATGTGACTTAAAAATAAAGTGAATATTTGATATTTAATAATCCTTTATTTACTTTTAATGTATTATCTAAGAGCCTATTTGACTATGAACATTACTCTCAATTTTTTGCAAGGTCAGAAAATTAGCAGCCTCAGGTCTTGAGTTTAATGTCTTATAGAAATGAAAACTCTATTTGGCCATATAATAAAACTCATAGACAAAATTTTCATGTAAATCATTCATAAAATTGCTAAATATTTGAACTTATCAAAATAGGTATTTATAAGATAGTAATTTCATCACCAATAGTCCTATCAGTTATATAGTTTGAGATTGTAGAAGTCAAAATAATTTTTTACCTGCATAAATTTATATGTGGTATCTGCTTTGCACCCTCTTTATGTTAGTTTTTCCCATTCTGTTAGCAAAGTTGGGATGAAATTTAAAGGTAGCTTTTACCTTATGATTGATATATCATATCACTTGCCATGATGATAGAATTTCTGAAACAGATTTCTTTCAAAGGTTCACTTTTATAAGTAAGATGTGATCTCACATTACATCTATGACAGCGACAAAACTTCCTCATAAAACTTCTCTGTCATTCTGCATGCTTTCCTTAAATTCTGTCTTCAGCCAGAAATCAAAACTCCCCTTTAGTGCTTCTTTCGAATCATACCAAAGCATATCCTCACAGTTTATATGAAATTAGCACAAGGAATGTCAAGAATTCATCTATCCTGAGACGGGAAACTACATAAGAAGCTCCAGACTCTATCCATTTGCCTCGCTCTGTTTTCCCTGTAGGTTACGTTATGCTCAATATCTGCTCGTGCGATGATATTGTTTTTTGCTGTTTATATTAATCATTTCTTACACTGGGTGACAAAATGCAGAGTAAAGGCACCTTAAGGAAGAAATGGCTTACCTACCATGGCCTACAGTTGAAAAGTATAATCTTACCTTGTCAGAAAAACATGCTGACAAGAGGGTGAAGTAGCCTAGCAGACTGTGTCCCTTCAAGATGCAGTAAGAACTTTTTCATTGCTTCTTGTTGTTGTTGTTGTTGTTGTTGTTTGGTTTGGCTTCTTTTTTAATGGTTGATTAATTATTTTATATGTTTACATCCCAAACATTCCCTCCTCCTGGTCTCCCCTTCCAGAGTTCTTTCCCTCCCCCCCTTCCCTTTGCTTCTGGGAGGGTGCCATCCCTTGACAGCTTCCATCCTACAGGGTTAGCCCCATCTTTTCTACTGAAGCTACAGATGGCATTTTTCTGCTACACTTGTGCCAGGGGCCTAGGACCGGCTCCTATATGCTCATTGCTTGGTGACTTAGTCTCTGGGAGCTCACAGGGGCCCAGGTTAGTTGACACTGTCGGCCTTCCGATGAAATTCCCACCCACTTCAGTTCCTTCAACCTTCCTCCTCTTAACTCTTCCATATGGACCTCCAGTCTCTGTTGAATGCTTAGCTGTCATCAACTGGCTCAGTCGGGTGCTGGTAGTGACTCTCAAAGCACAGCCATTCTAGGTTCCAGTCTTCAAGGACAACAGAATTTTTGATGTTTAAAAAAAAAGTTTTGTTCCACAACTAAGATAAAAGTAAAGTTTGAGGTATTATCTACCCATATAATGAAATCATGAGGTGAATTTTAGGCATGGTTAAAGTTTGAACTTTACAGGAATTATAATGAAAAATCATATTTTTTAAATACTATATGGAAGAGAATTAGATCATATTAGAAAGAAGTCTTGAAATGGCTCAGTGGTTAAGAGCGCTGACTGCTCTTCCGAAGGTCTAGAGTTCAAATCCCAGCAACCACATGGTGGCTCACAACCATCCCTAATGAAATCTGATGCCTTCTTCTGGAGTATCTGAGGACAGCTACAGTGTACTTACATAAAATAAATAAATAAATCCTTAAAAAAAAAAAAAGAAAGAAAATGGGATTAAAGTGAAGTGAGATAAGTAAAATTGTAATTTTAGAAAATTCAATATTTCCTAATAAATAAAATTATTATAATATATGCATTTACTTGTGACTCAGAGATGTATATACCTGATAGTCAAGAATAGGAGTGTTGTATAGTATTAGAATCCTCTAGTGAAGGCACAACACAGATATCCAATGAATGTTTATTAAATTGGTGGTTTATGAATAAGTTCAACAATTTCTACAGAACTGAACAGAACATATCTATTCGCAAGGAGCTGAATTTTGAAATAAGGCATTTCAGTTATCTGTTTTCTATTATATGTAGGGATTATCTTAAATAAGTGAAAGCATTTTTTTAAATGAAGTTCATTTAAAACCTTAATATAAATTTGTAACAAAATGGCATCTGGTTGAATAGCACAACAGAATAATAATCACTGTTAGCATATCTCAGTGATACAACTCTGATATGGTTTTGAAATAATATTAATAAAAAGAAGTTATGAGAGGAATATTCTGAAAGCACAGGGAACATACATCCTTTCCACTTCAGGACAGATAAACACAGGATGGCTGCAAAGCATTTCACAAACACAATTCAGAGCAGATAATGTATTTGAATACATTTAATCCAGTGCAGCATTAGAAAGTAAAGCTCTCAGCTCTCTGCTTCTCACAAAATAAGCTGATATCTTCTTGAAAACAACCCCGGGAGATCTTGCAGGAATGATTCATCGCTAAAAGATACTGGTCTATAAACGAAGGTCAGCTTGGAGGGAACATCAAACGTTTCCTGCAAAGATAGATAAGCTTTTGTATATGGACAGAGTGGGTGGATGGGTTGACACCTAGATTGAAGGAGGTTTTATTTTCTATTTTATGCTTCAGATTTCAAGTTGGTTTCTTAAAGCAAGTAATTGAATAGAAATGCCTTTTTTTTCCTCCCTAGCTAGTGGCTTCTGTAACTCTGAATGGTGGATGTCTCTCCTTGACGCTTTTTAACTCGGTCTGACTCACAACTGACTTCCTGGCTATGAGCCTTCTTACCAAAATGGACCTACACAGGAATGGAACACTTTGAGGATGAGGGGTACCTTTCATGCTTTTGAACTTATTGTGTAGCCTTTCTCCTACTGGGGGGGGGGGGCTACTCAGGTTGCAAATAACTTAATCTGATTTGGAAACCTCTGTGTCTTCCACATTTCTAGATGCATTGTTTAGCTCATTGTGTTAAATTCCATGAAACATATGTAATATAATTTTCCTGAGAAATAAGTAATGGTGTGTGTGTGTGTGTGTGTGTGTGTGTGTGTGTGTGTGTGTGTGTGTGTGAAGTTATTCTAAAGAATCTGCTCAGGTGAAAGCAGAAAAAGATATGTTCTCATTTCTGTGACACTAGTAAAGAAATGGAAATTCAGGTGAGTTCCTTCTATCTAAAAAAACTGTATCTAAGGTTGAATTTGAGGTCAGGAATCACATGTGTGTGTATATACGTATATATGATTTATATGTGTATGTATGTATTATCATATATCTCAATCAGATATTTTATAATCAGGCAAGGATCAAAATTTTACATTTAGTCCATGAACTTAACTGATAAAGTCCACAATATTAATGCAGTTAATATGTGTCATTCTATCAGATTAAGTATCAATTTCTTTCTAGACACCTTTTAGAACTATCCATAACCTTGAACAAATGTTTGATACTGTGGCCTTTGGTGAGATGGGAGATGAGATTAATCATCACATTTCAGATGCCTCATCGCATTAAGGCACATCGTGAATAAATAGAACTCCAAATAAAACTAGCCAGGAAGAATTAACAAGTCTACTTACATTTTGTAAATATAATATTATAAATCATAAATATTTATACATTATACAATGTATTAACAGGGTGATTCTAAGCAAATAATATTTAATATGGATTTACTGTATGCTGAATAAGGGCTTATATCATTTCAGTCCCTCCCAATGATTTCTAACCTTTAGAAAGAGCATTAAGGTTTTTAAAGAAGCAGGAGCTAATATATTATTTAATTCTTGGCACACGAGAGTTAAAAAGTGGAGAGTATGCGAATGATAAGTCTACTAAGTAGACTTTGGTTAGATTGTTAATGACATATTGGCATTTTGTAAAACCTTACTCCTGATGGACTAATGAAGCCCAAGATATCATTTCTCATTCAACTTTTTCATTAATATCTGTCAGAACAAGTAAAATGAAAAGTTCCAGACGGAGGGGATTTCTATGCAGTAATTTTTATTACAAGGTTTTACTTTAAAGATGGTCAGGAGAGGTGCTTCAGAGTGCTGGCAGATCTTCCAAAGATCTTGAGTTCTCAGCGACCACATGGTGGCTTACAATAATCTATAAAGAGTTGTGATGTCCTCTTCTGGAATGCCAGTGTACATACAGATAGAGAATTCATATAGATAAAATAAAAGAAAGAAATCTTAAAGAATGAAAGAAAGAAAGAAACTCTTGAATTTGTTTAGATCCCCTGTATTCCTCTCATCTTCTTTCCACAGAAAGACAGTTCACAAATGGAGATGGAAAAACATTTAAACCTTGTCTAACACACTGACTGTCTCTAACATAAAGGTAAACAATAGATGCAATTTACTCATATTAACTCCATATCAAAAAGAAGTATCCATCATTGACATTAGTATGTTAGCTGTAGAATAAAAATAGTTTATTTACTTCACAGTATCAAATGAAAGAAAAAGAAAATCCCTGCTGGAAAGAACCTGTAGGTACCAGAGTTTGTTCCCTCTCAGGATTCTTCTTTTGGCTTCTGTTTCTCTATAGACAATAGACAACTCAACCACAAAGTCATAAAAGTGTCAAATTATTTAAATATAGTAAACAAAACAATGTTTACATATTCTTCATCAAGTATTGGAGTTAAAAAGTAGGAGGGAGAATGTGTTATAATTCATGCTTTTAAAGTTTGACTGAAAACTTTACCTGAATATCAATTCCCTTCAAGATAAAATTAAAAAAAAATCAGAATCTATAAAATAAATCAAGAGTAGGAAAAAGGGAAATGCTAAATTTGTTCTTGGAAATTTTTCTATTTTCTTGAAATGATTTTTTTTTTTTTTGTGGTGACTGCATTTCAGAAAACTTTGGCATATTCTTAGCTATTGTTTGAAGGTATTTACTAAAAATCTACAATTTATAATTGAAGATATGATTGTATTGTGTCTTCTTCTTCTGGCTACAGAGACTCATTCTTTTAACATGCAGTTATTTTTGAGACACAGTTTACATTTACTCCATGTAGTTTGAATTGCCATTCAGAAGTTGGGATCTTTCAATAGCCTTTTTTTTTCTGAATAAATATTCAGTTAGTGACTTCACTGAGCTTTACCTCTGCAGAGTTCCTGTCGAGTCTCAAAATATGCATTGTATCCAGAAGATATTCCATCTGGTAATAAGGACACATGTTCCACTATGGTCATAGCAGCCTTATTCATAATAGCCAGAAACTGGAAAGAACCCAGATGTCCCTCAACAGAGGAATGGATACAAAAAATTTGGTATATTTACACAATGGAGTACTACTCAGCTATTAAAAAACAATAAATATATGAAATTCCTAGGCAAATGGATGGATCTGGAGGCCATCATCCTGAGTGAAGTAACCCAATCACAACAGAACTCACATAACATGTACTCACTGATATGTGGATCTTAGCCCAGAAACCTAGACTACCCAATATACAATTTACTAAACACATGAAACTCAAGAAGAAGGAAGATCAAAATGTGGACACGTCACCCCTTCCTAGAATTAAGAACAAAGCACACATTGAAAGAGTTACAGAGATCATGTGTGAAGCTGAATCCAAAGGATGGACCCAATGACTGTGGCTGCCAGGGATCCATCCCATAATCAGCCACCAAACATAGACACTATAGCATATGCCAGCAAGACAGTGCTGAAAGGGCTCGGGTATAGCTGTCTCATGGAAGACTATACCAATGCCTGGCAAAATGGAGGTGGAAGTTCACAGTCAGCTATTAGGTAGAACACAGGGTTCCCAAGGAAGGAGCTAGAGAAAGTACCCAAGGAACTGAAGGGGTCTTCAACCCTATATGTGGAAGAAAAACATGAACTAACTAGTACCGCCTGAGCTCATGTCTCTAGCTGCATATATAGAAGAGGATGGCCTAGTTGGCCATCATTGGGAAGAGAGGCCCCTTGGTCATGCAGACTTTATATGCCCCAGTACAGGGGAACGCCAGGGCCAAGATGTGGGAGCGGGAGGGTAGGGGAGCAGGGCCGGGAGGGGGGAGGGTATAGAGAACTTTCTGGATAACACTTGAAATGTAAATGAAGAAATTATCTAATAAAATTTGGAAAAAAATAGACCAAAAATAAAAAAAAAAAATATTTCCTTGACACATCTAAAAAAAAAAAAAAAAAAAAAAGAATCATAACTCTCTTCGGTTGACTTTCTCTCCCTTTTATTATATTTATTTGTGAAAGTTATACTCAACCTTTCTAGTTGAAACAGTGGTAAATGTTACAATCATCCAGTAAGTCATAGGATTTCTTCAATATCTAAATATTAAGGATTGACTTGAATGAACCAGTAAGTCATTTTCAATGAAAAACAAATGTCATAAAGAAATGATACAATTATGCTATACTCTCTGGGCAAGAAATGTCTGTTATCATATTTATGATCATACAACCTACAAAATATTATAGTATAAATAACTAAGATATTTTAATACTGTTTTATTACTTTGAAAAACATGCTATATTTAATAATCAGCATTTAAACAAAATATTAATTAGATGCTAGAATATAAAAATTCTATTATTAAAATATGATAACTGTTATATAAGAAGTGATTTCTATGCAAAGGTTGAAATATGGTTGTAATCATCTGTACTCTTCTCTTTCAACAGTTTATACATTCCCAGAAAAAATAAGTTTTACAGAGTTTAGAATGAAACACATAATTTCATTTATTTCCACCAGTGACAAAATAGTTTAGGTCAACAACCACACAGATTCAATATCCTGTTTTTAAAAGTGTCTGTGTTTTGATGAAAAATCAGTGCTTGTATAGCATGGACTAAAAAGCATTGGTTTTCGATTAAAAATTATGCACATGCTTTAACTCTTCTGATATGAATCTATTTTAAACAAATTAATTATTATAGTCATAAAGTCTATTGATGCATAAAAAAGGAAGTAATGCCCAATTCTCATCCTTATGGTCATGATTGGCATAGGAAGTACCAAATTGTAGTAAGTATGTCAATTGACTTCTAAGTAGCTAGAAACCGATTTGTTCCAGACATGCTTGTATTGCTGTCCCACTGAGTTCCAGAAAAAGCACTAGAAAGTCAAGTGACTCCTAGGCATGTACATCCTCATCTGGGATTCAATATTTTTTCTTATTCCACCACTTGCTTTTCACTCTTAGACAGATGCATTGAAGTTGTCAGAGCTGGAGATGGAAGAATCTGGCCCCAAGAAAAAGAGATACCTCAAAACCATTTATGTCAAAATAACATATGATATATAAAGAAAATGTTGCATGGTAGACATTGTATATTTTGTGCATTCTTGCTACGGTTATAAAAGGTAATGTTTTAAATTGTGCTGTGTGAGAGTAACTTTTTTTTATTAGATATTTTCTTAATTTACATTTCAACTGGTATCCCAAAAATCCCCTACCCCTACCCCCTCCTTGCTCCCCTGCCCACCCACTCCCACTTCTTGGCCCTGGCGTTCCCCTGTATTGGGGCATATAAAGTTTGCAGTACCAATGATGGCCGTCTAGGCCATCTGCTACATATGGAGCTAGAGACATGAGTTCTGGGGGTTCTGATTAGTTCATATTTTTGTTCCTCTTCTAGGGTTGCAGACCCCTTCAGCTCCTGGGGTTCTATCTCTAGCTTTTCCAATGTGGGCCCCTTGCTCCCTCTTATGGATGACTGTGAGCATCCACTTCTGTGATAGTCAGCTATATCAGGTTCTCTTCAGTAAACACTGACTGTCCTATGCAATAGTGTCTGAGTTTAGTGACTGATTATGGGATGGATCCCCAGTGTGTTAGTCTCTGTATGGTCCATCCTTTCATCTTAGCTCTAAACTTTGTCTCTGTAACTCCTTTCATGGGTATTTTGTTTCCTATTCAAAGGAGGAATGAAGTACTTTTATATACTATTTTTGGACTGTCAAAATAAATTGAAACTAAACTAAGAATTGTCTCCAATATCCTGACAGCAAGATACCATTGGACTGTCATTAAGATTTGCTCAGTACAAATAGAAATCAAAGTTAAGAAGGTAATGAGATGTAGCTCATGGACATAAAATCTCCTTTAAAAAATTAAGATAATGCAAGCAGCCAAAATTGGTCTTACCTTCATATCATTGGAACAGTGTAATTACAATTCTGCCATCACTAATATACCATTGAGTTGGCTTGTTCAACAGGGGGCAGATATTCATCCCTAGACATTACAAATGTGAAAGGTTATAAAACGTATTTTTGCATAAACACCAAATCATATTTTGGATGTAATTTAAAATGTCCTAAATCTTGGAATTCTTAGAAATAGTAAAGAAAATAGTTGATGTTCTCGCAAGTCAAAAGCAAGGATGAGTAGATCTTTCACTATACTTTTGACTTCAAATACTCTATATGACATTCTTCTTCTTGAAGTATCATAGATAAGTCAATCCTAAATAGCTTAACTTTGGGATAAGGACTCGCAGTTTCATTTGTTGCCTAAATATTTCCATTAACAGATGTGTCTGTGTCTATGGACATTTTACCTATTAAAGGAAGATCTGATCATCACTTTAAAAACTGACACCATGAACACATTGACATATAATACTGAAAAAGGTCAGAATAAAAATGGAAATTGCTTGTGGTGAACTTTCCTTATTCAATGTCTAGGCATCCAGTTATAGTTAAATATGAAACTTTTTGTTTTTCTGTTTCTTTTCTCTTTTATGGATATTTTCTTTATTTACATTTCAAATGTTATCCCCTATCCCGGTATCCCCTCTGGAAACCCTCTATCCCATCCCTTCTCCCCCTGCCTCTATGAGAGTGCAGCCCCACCCACCCACTCCTACTACCCTGCCCTCTAATTCCCCTATACTCAGGCATTGAACCTCCTCAGGCCCAAGGGCCATGCTCCTCCCACTGATGTCCAACAAAGCCATCATCTGCCACATATGCGGCCAGAGCCCTGGGTCCCTCCATATGTACCCTTTGGTTGGTGGTCCAGTCCCCAGGAACTTACAGGGGGTGGTCTTGCCCTTTGACAATTTTGCTCCACCAGCATGGGGCTGCTAACCACTTCAGCTCCTTCAGTCCTTTTTCTAAGTCCTCTGTTGGCTGCGAGCATCTACTTCTGTATTTGTCAGGCTCTGGCTGAGGCTCTCAGGAGAGAACTTCAATCTATTTACTAGTCTCTATTCCTTACCAACTCAAGCATTTTTCTTAAATCCTTCCTCAACTCTATGACCAAAATCTTAAGATTTATTTACTTATCATTATATGTAAGTACACTCTAGCTGTTTTCAGACACTCTGGAAGAGGACTTCAGATGTCATTACAGATGGTTGTGAGCCACCATGTGGTTGCTGGGATTTGAACTATGAACCTTCCTAAGAGCAGTCAGTGCTCTTAACCACTGAGCCATCTCTCCAGCTATGATCAAAATTTTAATGTGTAGGGATATGTAAAAGATTCAGACTGCTCTGAATGAACATCTATTTCTCTTAAGTAATGAGAATAGGAAAGTAATAATAAACCATTGTAAATATATCATATATCTTTTTTTTTTTTGAGTGCGTACATGTCTGTGCATTCATGTGTGAGTGGGTATGTATGAGTATAAGGTTTTATGGGCAAAGGGTATGAAAATGCTATAGACCACATGTGAAGGTCAAATGAGTACCTCAGATGTAGGTTTTTACCTTCCATCTTTTAGAAACGTAGTTTTTTTTGTCTTCCACTGCCTATGCTAGGCTATCTGTTCAGGGAACAATTAGGTATTCTTCTGCCTGGCTCTCATCTTGCTATAGGATCACTGACATCACATAGCATATGAACTGCTATGTCTAGCTTTAAGAAGTTACTAGGAATATGAACTAAGCTTCACACTTGTGACGGGCAAGTATTTTACCTGCAAAAAACATTTTTACGACCTCCAATTCCATCCATAACTATGCACGAGTATGTCCAGGTCATCCTAGTTAACCAGAATTGAGGTTACTATATTATTTTCATAATCAAATTGACATTGGAAGGGAGATGTACCTCCTGATTATTTTCATGTTCAAGATATGAAAGGAAAAAGTTCTGGGTCATAAAGCACGACTTAAAAACTTAATAAAAGAATTTACTCAGTTTCTGTTCTTAAACCACAATGGAATTGAATAACACATTAAGAGAAAGGTGACTGAATAATCTCAAACAAATGAAGACTTAAAATACATTTTTAAGACAGGGCATGTTGGAGCTTGATGAAAACTGAAGCAGAGAGAAAGCTGAAGAGAGGATTAGAAACCAGAGGCCAGCATGGGATTCTTAGAGAGAGCCTTTCACAAAAGCAAAGAAAAAAAAAATCCTCTTAAAAATATTCATATGAATAAAAGAAACAAATTCAGTATAAACTTTTTTAAGATTTAAAAATAATTTTTATTATCTTTATTGATTGTGTGTGCCAAGTGGACATGCAATGGTGTGTATTGATATAAGTCAGAGTACAATTTAAGCGAACTGATTTTGGCTTCATGTGCTTAATAACTAACTCACTGAGCCAACTTAATAGCTGAATATAATGCTTGCTTTTGTTTTTTAGGGTGTTTGGGAGTTTTAGGGTATTTTTCTCTTTTTTGGCTTTTTGAAACAATCCCTCTATTATGCAACTCTGGCTGTCCTGAAACTGCTTCTGCAAACCAAACTAGCCTATAACTCCCAGGGATTCACTTGAATCTGTTTCCAGAGTGCTGGAATTCAAGGTGTGCTCCACCATGCTTAGCACTCCATTTTCAAACCCTAAGTATTGCATGAAGCATTCATTAAAGGATAAAGTGAAAAAGACATTATTGTGCTGTCTTTTTTTTTTTTTTTCAGAGCAATGTCGTTAATATTTTTTTTTTAGATATTTCTTTATTTACATTGCAAATATCGCATTCCTAGTTTCCCCTCTGAAAAATCTCCTATCTCCTCCCCTCCTCCTACTCCCCAAGCCACCCAGTCCCATTCCTTGTCCTGGCATTCCCCTATACTGGGGCATAGAGCCTTCAGAGAACTAAGGACCTCTCGGCCCGTTGTTGACCAACTAGGACATCCTCTGTTACAAATATAGAGCCACAAGTTCAACCATGTGTTTTCTTTGATTGGTGGTTTAGTTCAAAGGAGCTCTGGGGTACTGGTTAGATCATATTGATGTTCCTTGTATGGCGCTTCAGACCCCTTCAGCTCCCTGGGTAATTTCTTTGGCTCCTTCATTGGGGACCTTGTGCTCCTTCCAATGGATGACTGTGAGCATCCACCTCTGTATTTGCCAGGTACTGTATTTGCCAGAACCTCACAAGAGACTGCTATATCAGGTTCCTGTCAGCAGGTTCTTGTTGGCATTTGCCTAGTGTCTGGGTTTGGTGGTTGTTTATGAGACGGATCCCCAAGCGGGGCAGTCTCTGGATAGTCGTTCCTTCAGGCACTGCTCCAAATTTAGTCTCTATAACTCTTTCCAGGGGTATTTTGTTCCCCATTCTAAAAAGGAACAAAGTATCCACACTTTGGTCTTCCTTCTTCTGGAGTTTCCTGTATTTTGCAAATTGTATCTTGGATATTCTAAGTTTCTGGGCTAATATTCACTAATCAGTGAGTGCATATCATGTGGGTTCTTTTGTGATTGGGTTACCTAACTCAGGATGATATCCTCCAGATACATCCATTTGGCTAATAGTTTCATAAATTCATTGTTCTTAATAGATGAGTAGTACTCCATTGTGTAAATGGAGTACATTTTCTGTATCAATTCTTCTGTTGAAGGTCATCTGAATTCTTTCAAGTTCTGGCTATTATAAATAAGACTGCTATGAACATAGTGGATCATATGTTTTTATTACAAGTTGGAACATCTGCTGGGTAAATTCCCAGGAGAGGTATTGCTGATATTCTGGAAGTACTATGTCTAATTTTCTGAGGAACCACCAAAATGATTTCAAGAGTGGTTGTACCAGCCTGCAATCCCACCAGCAATGGAGGAGTGTTCCTCTTTCTCCACATCCTCACCAGCATCTGCAGTCACCTGAATTTTTGATCTTAGCCATTCTGACTGGTGTAAGGTAGAATCTCAGGGTTGTTTTTATTTGCATTTCCCTGATTAAGAATTTTGAACATTTTATCAGGTGCTTCTCAGACATTCGATATTCCTCAGTTGAGAATTCTTTGTTTAGCTCTATAACCCATTTTTAATAGGTTTATTTGATTTTCTGTAGTCCATCTTCTTGAGTTCTTTATATATATTGGATATTAGTCCTCTTTCTGATTTAGGATTGGTGTAGATCCTTTCCCAATCTGTTGTTGGCCTTTTTGTCTTATCGACAGTGTCTTTCGCCTTATAGAAGCTTTGCAATTTTATGAGGTGCAATTTGTTGATTCTTGATCTTATAGCACAAGCCATTGCTATTCTGTTTAGGAATTTTTCTCCTGTGTTCTTATGTTCTAGGCTTTTCCCCACTTTCTCCTCTATAAGTTTCATTGTCTCTGGTTTTATGTATAGTTCCTTGATCTACTTGGAATTGAGCATTGTACAAGGAGATAAGAATGGATCAATTTGCATTCTTCTACATGATAACTGCCAGTTGAGCCAGCACCATTTGTTGAAAATGCTGTCTTTTTTCCACTGGATGGTTTTAGCTCCCTTGTCAAAGATTAAGTGACCATAGGTGTGTGGGTTTATTTCTGGGTCTTCAATTTTTTTCCACTGATCTACCTGTCTGTTGCTGTACCAGTTTTTATCACGATTGCTCTGTACTACAACTTGAGATCAGGCATGGTGATTCCACCATAGGTTCTTTTATTATTCAGAATAGTTTTTGCTATCCTAGGTTTTTCTTTTTTTTCTTTTCTTTTTCTTTTTTTTTTTTCTTTAGATAAATGTGCAAATTGTCCTTCTAACTCAGTGAACAATTCAGTTGGAATTTTGATAAGGATTGCTTTGAATCTATAGATTGCTTTCTGCAAGATAGCCATTTTTATTATATTAATCCTGCCATTCCATGAGCATGGGAGATCTTTACATTTTCTGTGATATTTTTTGATTTCTTTCTTCAGAGACTTGAATTTCTTAGCATACAGATCTTTGACTTCCTTAGAGTCACACCAAGGTATTTTATATTATTTGTGATTATTGTGAGGGGTGTTTATTTCAAACCATCCCTGCATCCCTGGGATGAAGCCTACTTGATCATGATGGATGATCATTTTGATATGTTCTTGGATTTGGTTTGCAAGGATTTTATTGAGTATTTTTACACTGATATTCATAAAGGAAATTGGTCTGAAGTTCTCTTTGTTGGGTCTTTGTGTGGTTTAGGTATCAGAGTAATTCTGGCTTCATAGAAAGAATTGGGGAGAGTACCTTCTGTTTCTATTTCATGGAATATTTTGTGGAGAGTTGGAATTAGGTCTTCTTTGAATGTCTGATAGAACTCTACAATAAATCCACCTGGTCCTTTGCTTTTTTTTTTTTTTTTTTTGGTTGGGAGACTATTGATGACTGCTTCTATTTCTTTAGGGGAAATGGGACTGTTTAGATTTTTAATCTTATCCTGATTTAACTTTGGTACCTGGTATCTGTCTAGAATGTTGTCCATTTCATCCAGGTTTTCTAGTTTTGTTGAGTATAGCCTTTTGTAGTAGGATCTGATGATGTTTTCTATTTCCTTGGGTTCTGTTGTTTTGTCTCCTTTTTCATTTCTGATTTTGTTAATTAGATTACTGTCCCTGTGCCCTCTAGTGAGTCTGGCTAATGTTTTATCAATCTTGTTGATTTTCTCAAAGAACCAGCTCCTGGTTTGGTTGATTCTTTGAATAGTTCTTTTTGTTTCCACTTGGTTGATTTCAGCCCTGAGTTTAATTATTTTCTGCCATTTACTCCTCTTGGGTGAATTTGCTTCCTTTTGTTCTAGAGCTTGTAGGTGGGCTATCTCACTGCTAGTGTATGCTCTCTCTAGTTTCTTTTTTGTGACACTCTGAGGTATGAGTTTTCCTCTTTGGACTCTTTTCATAGTTTTTGAATATGTTGTGGCTTCATTT